>JAMKCH010012972.1:0-139717 GCA_023653785.1 Ophioderma brevispina
CATTGAGACAAAACGCGTGCATATAGTGCATCGGCCAGTCTACACTTAACACTGTGCACTCACTTTCCCTCACAAACAGTTCTTTTTTCAGCACATTACTAATATTTCTTTAGGGAATCGAAAGAAATGGAAATTTGGTGATTTGGGGTAATTTGAACAATTAACAGCTGAACACTAGACTTTCAATCTACTCGCCATTGCTTCTTTTCTGCACGTATGCTGTACGAGATGTTTTCGTATTTTACCTACCCTGACGCTTGGTGCGCCCTTCCCCATGAACACCCACTCCGTTAGCGAAACAAAAATAGGGGGAGTTGGTGGCCATCTGTCCTTAGCTTCTGTGCGTTAATTAACTGCCAGCAGTCGCCCCGAATCAATAATGAAACGGGGGAAAACATGAAATGTAAAGAAGGGACCGCATGTAACCACGCTGAAATAGCCGTTACACTACAGCATAGTGACTGTGGTTGTGGCATTATACAAACACAGCGGTATGTAGGCCTATATTGGAATCTCATATTTGTTCATGGTTTAGAGCTTTTAGCTACTATAATAGCAAAGACCGGTTTCATCTCTACGGGTATAGTGTGAGAATCAATCAGTTGCGCGCCGATATGTGGCAAAAAGAAAGGGAAAGGCTTGTGTGAATACTAATGTTCGACATGGATATCATATTTATATGATTCATTTTTTTTTCCAGAAGGTAGATGAAATTAATAAGGATATTAGGGCAAACCTTCAGGAATAATTTTGAATTCATGTGATGGTCAACATTAATCGGAGAGGTTCAATTCTGATAACAACTTTGTCAAACCTATAGGCATTCAAATCAATTCGATTGTTTATAGCTGTCCAACACACCCCGTACAATTGTGCAGGGGCGCTTAATGTTGCATAGCGTGGGGGATGTGCTTGGTGAGTGAATAGATCGGCCACCAAGATGGTCTTTCTCGAGCAAGCCGTGACAATGGCGCAATATAGGCCTTAGCTTGATCTCGCATACTATGTTCACTATGTCCTCCTTTGCTGGCAATTCTAACACAGCAATGTATCCGCTAGGTTTTAAGCCCGTTTATATGTGCTAGACAAGGTGATTAGGTTAGATTGAAGTGAATGCCGATATTAACATGCCAAGGGTCCTTTTTAAAATTTCGAGTTCTGACTGGTACTTTGTTACTATTATACGAGCGGGATTTTTTAATTATCCCTTCATTTTGCTCTTTCTATTCATTCACATCACAACACGATCAGTAGTTCTGATATTGGAGTTGATCGTTAACCCTGCTAATGTGTTATAGTGTCTAACTGATATAGCTAGTAATAAGACCGATTGGTAATGGGACTGATATGGGTTTTAGCTATGAGTATCAGTTGATTTTTGCTTAACTGCTATGCTGAAGATGTCCAATTTCACAAAATATAGGTCTTTAAGATCGTAGAGACTTGTTAGCCGGCGATTTCATATGTGATAATGAGATTTTTGTTAGTGTATCATGCGATCCGTTTAGAGGTACCTGAACCATTATGGGGCTATAGCGCTTAAACTAAAGGTCGGAACACTAGCAAAATATATACTTTTTCTAATAATCCTTACCAGGAGACGAACATGTTACTGTACATTAAAACAAATTTGACACTCGATTTTGAATTTTTCCCTGTAGAACACCCCCCTTGAGAAGGGGGCAGCATTCCCGAAAAATTTGCACCCCCATCTTTTCTGACTGTCTGGTCCCTAATTAATGAAAACAGCAGAGAAAACTCAACCTTAGCACCAAATCCTACGGGAACTGTTTTCATTTACAACACCCCCCGTTTCTGAATAATTCACACCAGTCACCTGGAAATTTCTATAAAATACTCTCTGAAAAATCCAATAGTTTCACTAATGATGTCATCTCCAACCCAATATTGAATGCTTTTCCTGGTCCCTCCTGTAGACTTGATACAAACCAAACCTCAATTCTATTGCATTTCCCTGGACCTTTAAGAACCCCTTTTCAAGCCATCCTCCACGAGGCTCAGCACCCCACCGCGCCCGCCTGGCTCCAGCAGTTCACAAGTGTCCCATTTTGAACATGTTTCCCGGGCATGTTTCAGTTCACAAGGTCAGACACCCCCATTTTGAAGCAAAATTTTGATTTTTTAACTACTTATTGTGGCCCTATTTTTGAACAAATTTAGTTACAAGGGTTCCAATTTTCCAATTTTTCAGCTCGCAAAGACAAAAACCATTCACCAGTTGTTCAGTTGCAGGTCCCCAAGGGCGCGGGCCGCACACCCCTAACCCCCAAATGACAGTTGATTGCCCCCCCCCAGGGAGTCCGATAAGAATGGAGAGTAAAATCTCACCCCGTCTGGGTGAAGCCCAATTACTTATAAAGATAGACAGCGCATTCTCCGCACCTGCTTAAGCAAAATCACGGTGCCCAAAAGTCACAGTCAAGTATTTTCATGACATTCACCTACCATACATGTAGGTATAGTCAAATCATTCATACAAAAACTAGAATTTCGCGGTTCTCGGCTTTCACGCTCGCTATATTCAAAGAATCTACGATTGGGCCGCCCCGTGACCTTTGACCCTGGCACGTGACCTTGATCTCATCAACAATATGAGGGAAATCGCATGTGCCCCTATGACAAAAGTTTGGTTTCCTTCCAATTAACTTCACTTTTTCATTTGAAATGTATTTTTACATTTTTAAGAGCCCATTTTTCAACTTGAACCTCACATGACCGTTGAGACCTTTCAACATGACCTTTGACCTATCAACATATGACGAATCCCATTGTGCACTATGACAGAACAGTTTGGTTACATTGAGTTAAACTTTTCAATTGATGTCAATTTACAAAAAAATTAACAATTTGTGACCCACACATCCCACAGACACCCGCACACGGAACTGTAAGTGGGTCTTGCCACTATGCTGGCGTCCCACAAAAAAAACAGACTAACATGTTGCAACATTAAAATAAGACATAAAATTAGAAATTTACAAGACAGTCTTAGAGCGCATATCAAAAGCGATTTACCAAAATTAATACTGGCAAGATATTATCATATTCATTGACACCCCATTTGAGAATGAAATGTTCATTACTGACAAATTATTGGTGTCAAATTTTCATCAATATCAGCAAGTACTTATTGCGCAAGTCATTATAGATATATAGTTCATCATTATAAAGTGAAATTCATCCTCAACTTCGTTCCAGATTACAATAATGACATTTTTCTTTCTGTCTTCCTGGATTAAGTGATAGATGCCAGGGGACGACCTTTCTCTCATCATTAATGAATGAGAACTAATTCTATCTACAAAGAGCAATCTAGATGAGCCGATCAGACTAATTACATAATGCTCCATGTTCAATGGTTTTTGAAAAGACAATACTGTTATCATTTAGATTGGACATGACTTTTATCTGGTTCATCCAGAGATTACTATAAAACGTTGAGAGGAGATAAGATGAATCGTTGAAATGTGCAGCAGTGATAATATTGGGTTTAACCCAAGTGTCAGACCTGTTTAATTAATCGATATGTTTTGATGCCAGAAGACCAGAAAAACAATTAGAACAAATTATTTTTTCTGTCTGTCAATTAGCGCATGAGTTACGAAGAATTATCTCCTTTGTGGCATTTATCATAGTTTCCACCAATATTTAACTGCCAACGAAGCTTAACAATTAATAAAGGATAACTTCCGAGTTCTCCTCTTACAGCATTAATTTGGTGATTTCTCTATGTACACCTAGGATAGTTTTAACAAGAGTTTTGAATAATGTTTAAGATTCAACCCAGGTAATTTTATCAATATGGTAAGAAAATTTGAAATCCTTAAGTTTTTTGTTAATAAATAAGCGCCCATACTTCACACAAGTTGAGAATTGGTTTGGATTAATTACAAAATAACTTACACTCCATTTACTAGAATCATTGAACAAGTTGTCTCTGATTTTAAAATTAGCTTTAAGTGCTTTTCTTAATCCTTTGTATAGCGTTAGAAAAAATATCCAGAAGGAACAAAGATGATACCGTATAACAATATTCATTGGTTACGTTATTTCACACTTATCCTAAATGATGCGAAAATATTTCCTCAATGTATGGCCCCTTTGTTAAAAATCATTACAATTCGATTTAATCATATTGACACATAATGTCCATTTCATCCCATATTGCACAGTTTATCAAGTGGCACATTGAAGACCGGAAGCGCTCTCAGAAAGGAATAATTAAATCGTCTCAATCGTCGTAATGCTCAAAGTATTATATTAGCATACCTATCATCTATCTAACGTGCCGCGGCCGAATGCTGTTCACACCCATGTAGCGCCAAATGTCCCTGTTTGTCAATAGGGTTTGTTATGTCAGATTGATCCTCTGGATGTCCTCGAACAATCACAATCAATGTATTTAAATGGCGACGACCCCTGTTTGGCATGGTAACTTCCAACATGTGACGTACTGATAACTACTTGGTCAATCGCACAATGAGACAGTGACCGGCAAATCGTGCACGGCGTTGGGCACAAATATGAAATTGGAGGGATTCTCCATATCTCGTGCTTTGGTCTTGTGTTCGCGCCAGGATATGTTTTGTACTATCATAAGACGCTTTTGTAGGTTGCCATCCCTGTCGAATCCTGTGCTCTTCTTTCATGGTCCAGGTCTCAGATCCAGATAACAGGATACCTCTACACAGGCTCTAAAGAATTCAGCTTGGTTAATTGGAGATACCCGATTGCCATAAGTGTGTAGTTTATTGCAGGCATTCCAGCTTTTCTTTGCGTGACAGGAAGTCTTTCTTGCTGTCGATCCAACATAGGAACCCTATGATACTTGAAGTCCTTGACCTCTTTTAGTTGGCTACCATCGCTGTGCAGAAAGGTTGATGATCGTCTTCTCATTGACAGCATATATTCATCTTTTTGGCATTTAGATTTAAAGGCCGACTTTGTCTGCACATTCTCAAGTTAATGTTTTAAGATCTTGTGCACCACATATCGGATCAGCTGTTAGAGCTAGGTTATCTGCGTAGTCAAGGTCTGTGAGATGCTGACCCATGTGACGTCCTGGAACGCTTTGGGTTTTGATTGTGATCCTTTGTCTTTCATTTATGTCAAGACGCTGTCTGAGGATTATCAACCACGACTTCAAAGAGGTAGGGAGCAAGAGTATCTCCTTGGAGATTCCAGTAGTTGGTTCGGAACTCCTTTGTGGGCCCATCCTTGGTCTGCACAAAGCTATATGGGGTATCATACATGATGGCATTGCCCTTGACAGTCTCATCTGGGACACCGTAGTTGGCGAAATATGCAGCATTCATCCCTGTTACCTGTCCAAAGCCTGCGTGGAAAATCTACGACACAATTGAAGCCTTTCCCTTGGAAATTCTCAACACTTCTATGATCTTTCTGAGGCAAGTATCTGATTTAGTGTTGATCTGCCTTGCGAAAACCGTTCGGGTTTCCGTCTGAGAATGGGATCTATGTGAGGAGTGATTCTGTTTAGCAGCATGGCGTTTGTATATTCTAGAGCCATGGTGACAGTGTAAATTCCTCTGTGTTTTGGGTTGCACTTCATTAACATGGTTTTGGGAACCACCATATTTGGTTTACGTAATCGTCTATTTGAAAGTCCTTATGCATATTTATGAGACAAATGCCGATTTTACGTTCGTCACACTAGTCGAGGGAAAACAACATACACTGATGCCACCATGCTATCACACTCGGACTCAAATATCTCTTTCCTAAGAACAATTTACAGGGGTCTCTGGAGACTTTTTGTGCATTAGGATGCAGGAATCTTTTTTAGAGCATGTTTCTTCCATCGATTGTTTGTCGCATAATTATTATGAGGGCACCGCCCTACAGCTTGCTTGGTAGCCGCGCCAGTTGTCTCTAGTGTAGCATTTTGGTTTACTTGAAACTTATTTTTGTTTAGGTTCGACCCACACAAATTGCCAGACTTTGTAGGGATGAAAAACGGGATATAGAAGGAGAAGTATATGATTTTGAATTAATATGCATAGCCTAGATCGGAAATCTGAAGAAATGGTTTAAAACCTCTGAATTCTTAAAGGTGGTTTGTCCGATTTATGTGTATTGTGATTCTCTCCTTGATAGAGAGCCTGGCACTTGTACATACACCCATCATACCGTGGGAAACAAACTTGGCGGTTTTGATGGTAGAAACCATAATGCCTGTTGCAACGCCCTTCAAAACTGTGCTAATAAAGTGGGTTAACCACTACAAACAGCGTTTTTTTTTTATATCTTGGGAGTGAAATGATTCGATGGCTCAAATTTTCAGGACGAAATGAGAAAACAATACGGCCCTTTCATCTGATATCAAAATCGATACTACTGCCGGGTAAATCAGAGGGGGGTCCCAAAGACGAATCGAAACATGCCCCTTTAAGTGATTTTGTCGAGCGATCTTTTAGCAGAAAAGTGGTTTTGAAAAGGAATCAATCTGCGCAGTTGTTTGAGCTCCGAGTGTTACCTATTTCGCGAGCTGGTTCAACCAGTTCAAGTGGCTAGAAGTTCCTGTTCTCGGCTTCCTTAATTTGGTGCAGGGGGGTGGAATTTTTAATTAGTGAAATGGCTGAGGCAATCTAGGCATACTTTTTATGTTTTGAATTCTTCTACTGTTTTGTAAATATATTAGATTAACCTGTTTATAATATAAGGGACATAAGGTATCTTTGTAATGGAAAATTACGTATGATGGTTATTTTTGAAGAAGACATCTTTGCTTGGGATGTTGCCGTTGCAACCCCCGAAATAAGCTAACTGGAAAAATCCGCACATCTTTCGTCATAGCTCGTTTGCGAGATATCCACGTGGAAGAATCGATTACTACCCCATGAATACATTAATGTCAAATTGGCCATAGCGCTGGTATAGTTTTAAAGCTGGTAACTTCATTATCTGTACATAATGCAGTCTTAAACGCCCTCATCTACGCGTTATGGGATATGGTGGAATCGTCGCATGAATCTATCTAGAAGATTAAGCCCTAGTTGTGACCACGTGTGGAAAGAATCGTGTAATCACTACTATCCCATAATACTTGTGTCAACTATGGCCAATAACATTGGGACCAACAGTGGGTGACGTTAACGATGTGTACACGCATTCTGATACCTATACTGTGTTTTGTGGGATTATGGTGAATGCATTTAAATCCTTTACATCTCCAATTTAACATGTTTATGGGCCCTTAAAGCACTCAAAAGTCTTCCGTGCTATGTTGTTTTTTGCATGCACCTGCAAAAACTGGAGTGTTAACTTTAGCACCATGGGTGTTATTTTTAAACACCACCTTGGAGTCCCAATACGGGACCACTCCCTCAGGTGTTAATTACACAACCAGTGTGTTTTATTCAACACCATTTTGGTTTCCCAATGTATGCTATTACACTGCTTGGTGTTAATTTTACACCACATATGGTGTTCATCATTTTTTAACACTGCGGGGTGTCAAATTGACACTACTGCTGTATTTAATCACACTTCCTGGCAGTCAATACGGGACGGCCCTCCCATCTGGTGTTAATTACGAACCCATACTTTGGTGTTACCATTTATATTTATTACGTGTGATATTTAGTCAGAAAATAATGCTTGATTTTGTTATTTTGTGGTTCTATTATACTGCTTGCCTCTATCAAATCATAAACAGAACACCAACACAGAATTAAAATTATGACAGCAACACGAGTGGTGTTAAATCCTAAATTTCAACACCAAGGACAGAAAAACTAACACCAAACAACCTGACACCGACTTGTGTTAAATTTTAACACCCCAGTTTTTGCAGTGTGCCACGATCTTAATGACATGTTACAGCCTATCTGAGAGTAGTGCTAACTATTAGGCAAAAGAAAAAACAATGAACTAATTTGCTTTTGCTGCGGACAAAGTTAGTTTTAACCAAGCAAATGTTGGAAATGAGAAAAAATAGCCCCCCATTGATTATCTTAAAAATGACATTAGCTTATTTGTTAGGTATTGGATGACCAGGTCCGTGTTTGTAGATTGAATTTGAGCTGTAGAATTAAAGCTTATAATGATATTTGGTCATTTGAGATATGGGCGTTTTAAGTTCACAAAAACAGTGTTTTGAGTAAGTAAATTGCGAGATATCAATTCACCCATTTTCATACTTTCTCAACTTATAACGTCATGTAGTGACTTCCTTCATATTGCGGAAGGGTGGTACTCAAATTGATGCCAATAGAAATGGAGTAACCTAGCTTATCGCGTGGTACCTAATTTATAGGGGCGCGTTCGGGACCTTGCGGCCGCGTACGTGGGCGTGCGAGTTAGTGTATACGTGGGTTGCGAATTTGGGTATTTGGGTTCTATGTGTCGTTTGTGTGTGTTAAATGAATGTGAGATTTGAATACTTTACGTGTTTATATTTTGAGATAAAAGTAAAAAAAATAAAATATTGTTTTTAATAATAGTTAAGTTTACATATTTTAAAAAGAAATTTATGTACTTCTTAATATTAAGCCACTCACATTTCAACGAATTCCTGTTTTTTTAAAACCTGAAATTAATAATAATGCTAATAAAATTAGTAATTTGATCCAGGTTGATTCCAATGTATTATTCTAAATATCTTACTTGTAATATTTACGTAATCGATTATTTTCAAGTAAATGCATTATTACATAAATTTATCATATGTTTTTGCTGTATCTATGATGAACAATAAAAGATTGATTGATTGAAATTCATTTCCATGTACAACGAAGGGGAAATAAGGGTGAGTCAAAAAAAATTGACCTGATTATGTCCGCCATTTTGAATTTTAAGTAAAAATATCTACATATGTGATATCATCTGAAGCTTAGGTCCTTATCTTAATATGCTGCAAAGATCATTCACATCGGTTAGGTATAGACCGTGTTACAGTCGTTTGAATGAAGCAGTCGGTTTTCTGCACTGTTCACGGAATCACATTTGCTTAGTCGGGCGCCGTGCATTCAAATGGCAATCCGTGGATAGGGTGAAAACCGGACTACTTGATTCAAAAGACTGTAGCTCGGCCTATACTTAACCGATTGGAATTATCTTTGCAGCAAATTAAAGATAATGAAATAGGCTTTCCGATGATATCACATACGTTATATATACATTTTTTAAAAACTCAAAATGGCGGACACAAACCGGGTCAAGTTTTTTTTTGACTCACCCTGTACATGGTCCGGAAAGGGGCACCACAAAAATTCTAAAAAGTATCCAGCACCCAATTTATTGTTATATATAATTAATTTGGTCTATTCTTAAAGGCACTATCAGTGATTTGCTAAATCAGAAAATCGAAAAAAAAAAAAATCATCAACAATCTGATGTTTCCATGTCTGTGACAAGTTCGGGTGTCCTAACATACCCTGCAAGTGATAAGACCGAAAGCAACGTAATAAGGCCAAAATTTGATATTTTAGTCATTACTGTCCGCACGCGCACGGACACTTACTACAACACGTAATTGAATGGAGATTCGTATCTTTCAACCCTGCTTTTTCTTCATTTTCTGTCAATTTTTCAATTGGAAAAGATAATTTATGAGAATTGTACAGACTTAATCTTTCACTTTTAAGCTATTCCTGAGAATTTTAAATATTTGACTCTTTCGGGTGGATCACTGATAGTGCCTTTAACTCATAAAAGCCATTGTTTAAACTGTATATAGTGCATCACTTTGGAGAAAGCGGCAAAAATGGCTACTTTTCAGTCCAATTGGCACCCCTAGTTTCTAAACCGATCAATATTTTTATTTTTTTTCTTTCACTAATAGTAAACTGTGCAGAGTTTTGCCGAATTATTCCAATGGGAAATGCATTTTCTGGATGTAGGGCTCCAGGAGCACCCCCATCCACTAATGTGTGTAAATACCTTATCCATTTGAGTGGTAAAGAATGTAAACTATAGAAGTACAGTAAAATGTACTTTGCTTTGTCGTCATTTATCTTGTAAATTTTACAGTATTATACGCAGCATTCATTCTACCAACTAAATAGGCCTACTGTAAAAGTATAATTTATATTTAAAAGATGGTCTAAATTATAAGCAGGTTTGCTAGGTTGGTGTGGTCATCCGTGCTTTTTTATCCCTACATATTCCCAAGCTCTTTAATAACTCACCGAATACACACGTTTCCAAGAGTTTTAATTAAATTAACTTTTAGAGTATACTGTATAATATTTACCTATTTTGTTGGCAGAATGCCCGTATAATATTGTAAAATTTACAATATCTTTGATAGTTACTGTGTCCCGAGACCCCGGTTGAAGTAGGCCTACAATTCAGTTCATAAGGTCTCCTTTTGGTAAACTTTTGCCTCAAAAGCTCAATTTTAGCCAAATTTCGGCTCCCAATCCGGCAAATTTCACACAATTTCAGTTCTTAAGACCGTACCTTTGGGACACAAATTAAGTTCCCAGGCACCCAAGTTCGGAAATCGGGCCGCACATCCCTACCTGAAAAAAATTAGAGCCACTCCTACCGGCGCAATCGATCTGCATTTAAGTGTCATTCACAAAAGCCCCCCCCCTTCCATCGCCAAAGACGCCCGAATAAGGTTCCGGAAGGAACCAAACCAAACCCCAAACCCCTCCGGAATAGCGAAAGCCGAGAACCGCGAAATTCTAGTTGCAGAAAAATCGGCCGATCAGACAATGGAATACTGGGGAAATGCAACACTGATAACACTATAACGCGTGGCGCACAGATTTGTAGGTGCGTGTGCTTGTGCAGTAACAGCGACCACGCGCGGCTGGTTGCGCAACAACAAGGATAGCGCGCGAGGTGTGAGAGAAAACGGTTACGGGCTTGGGCTATTCCATAATACACGCGATTCCCCTCTTTAGTAGGATCAAAATATGACATTTTCCCACACTGACCCCAAAAAATTTGCAACAGAAGGTTTCTTGGCATTTTCTGGTAGTATAAGGTCAGCTTAACAATATATTAAAAGTTGCATAAAATTGAAGTCCCAGAAAGTGTTGAAACTATGACATAAACAAAATGGCCGCCATCTGCCATTTTGAAAAACAAAAATCCTCATATCTCTGGCAATAAATGAGCTAAAAGGGCAAACAGGGTGTCATTTCCTACTAATTCTAGCATAAAAAATCCATTAAAAAAGATTTTATGAAGTTTAGATATCATCTTAACCTCAAAATACAATATGGCCGCTATCCGCCATGTTGAAAAGTAAAAATCATTGTATCTCTGGTACCGGATGGGCCAAAATGACAAACAAGATATCATTTCCTACTAATTCTAGCATAACAAATCCATTTAAATGGGTTTTATGAAGTTCAGATTTCATCTTGGCCCCTAAATCCAATATGGCTGCCATCCGCCCTGTTAATTGAAAAGTATGAATTCTTTTATCTATGATACCAGATGGGCAAAAATGGCAAATAAGGTGTTATTGAATTATTTGAGGCATAAGAAATACATTCAGATGGTTGTTTTAAAAGTTTTGAGAGCATCTTGACATCTTCAAAATGGCGACTGTCCACCATTTTGAAAAAAAAATGAAAGAGTAAATCCTCCTATATAGCACCAGACAGATTACAATGACAAATTAAGTGTCATTTTCAATTAATTCTGGCATTACAAATCTATTAGAATAAAAATGATATTTTTTTAGTGGCCTATGTTGAATTTTTATCAGTTATAAATCTATCACCATTTCACATTATGGTGTTTACAGTGTATAATTGTGTAACTCAAGTAACAGAAACTACAGTTTCACATTATTCACATCATCACCAAAATGTGACAGAGACGCTTGCAACAGACGAGATTGACATGCATAATCGTAATCATTGAGACTGGTTCTTGGTCCATGTTTTCACATGAATTTCCACAAGCTGTGGTGCGTTCCATTCTTTCTGCATGCAGGTGCATTTCATTGTGATGCATCCTGAAGAACAATTCCATCGGATCATTCCAGTGGCATCTCTGGTGAAGAACTTGTGTTCATCATGAGGGGAACCAATTTCCCCCTTGTACTATCCAGCCCTAGTCAGTTGAATTTTGACCATCATTCTTGCACCTCCACTGCATGAGCTGAAAATAAGTTCTCGATTTCTCCTAGAGTGCAGTTTTGCAGCGGAGGTTTTTGGTTGAAATCTTTCAGGTTTTATAACACCGAAGAGCAGTTGGAGCAAACTACACTCTTCAACAGTATGTTCTATCAGGAGGCTCTTGAACTACTTTACCAACTGATGCCTAAAACTCAGAGTACAGACCCTCGTATCCGTCTCCTCACAGTTGAGACCCCAAGATCTAACATGGTCAGCCATCATTTATTCCTCCAACTGCCCACATCTGGAATGCCCTTCCTGAGTACATTCCTGCTACTAATTATTGGGCCAGCTTGAAAAAGGAGGTTAATCGCTATCTCGGCACTAATCCATCAGCGGTTTTATCAGACGTTAGTTGCCCTGGCATGCCTTTACCATAAAAAAGACTCCGATTGCTGACCATTGAACAGGGACACCACTGCCTTCACTTAGGATACATATTGGGAGTACAAAATACTATGGAACAAGCTCATAACACAGGGTCACCATGAATTACTTTGAACGAAATATACTTCTTGCCAACCCAAAATATTCCTGAAGTAGTATTGCAACCTGAAAATGCATGGACAAACATCAAATTAGAGTAAATGCTATCACTGAATAAGCACTTCAGAAGCTCTATATCATACAGGGTGAGTCAGAAAAAAAGTACAACCAAGTGAGGGATAACGGAATTTACCAAATTAATTCCTGTGTTAGATAGTCTGTTTAATCAGCTTTCACAATAATTTTAAATTTTTGAAATCGATCAAGTCATTCAAAGGCTACAGTTATTTTTGTGAAGGTATCCATTTTCTGCCCCGAACAAAATTTGCTCACTGACTGTACACATGACTCATTACTGCGCAGCGTGAGGGCTTCAACATAAATTAACAGGTTGATTCTTTGGCGCCATATTCAAATGCTACGCAGGACATGTGTTGAATGATAATGCATAATACTTAAGATTCAATGAAATTAACAGGATATTTTTAAAATGGAACATGTTAATGCTTTATCTGCCATCCATCCTATACATGTTATTTGGAAGTGTTAGTAGGTGGAAATCAAAAGATGAAAGAAAAGATATGCTTGCATTATTGTTGCTTAAAGTCCAAAAAAAAAAAAAATTGATTTCATTAAATATCATTTGATATTTTTGATATGCGGTTTATTGTACAGTCCTTTAACCCAACGATGGTAATGTTGTAAGCCAGACATTTTCAATTAGGGAGAGAGGGACCAGGCCGATTTGGAAACATTAACTTTTGAGGACATCCCTAAAACACATTTTGCAATAAGGTTAAACAGGGAACTGTCAATTACTATCAATTTATTTACTTTTCCTGATCTCTATTGGGGCCAGTAGGGGGCAAAGATTTTGAGTGCGGATCCAACCCTTACTCCTCCCCCTCCCACGCCCTACCCACAGGGCTGGGTACGTACACTGGGTTCCCTGAAATTTTTGAAATGTTTATTTAATGGAGGATATGCTGCAAATCCAAAGCTGAACCGTAACACCAAGAGTACTCTTTGGGTTACTCTTGCGTGTAACTTGTTTGGTCTTTCAGATCGGGTACTTTCACTTCCCCAACGGTAACTTTTGAACGCGTGTAATCATTTTTAATGCCGTAATTTTGATATGAGAGCTAACACAACAGGGAATGTACACAAGAAGCAATATATATAGCACAAGGGGTTTCCACTGAAAACGCTCAATTGGTTGTACTTTTTTTTTGACTCACCCTGTTATGTAACCAAGTGTTTTCTCCTTGTCTTTGTCAGATGAAAGGCCATTAAGCCTTCGCATTAATGGAGAATAGTATCAATAGACCTGTCTTCTCCATTAGATTTTAATTAAATTATGGCTTGACGACTGCCCTTTTTGCCTATCAACATCTGCACTCCTTCTACATAGATTGCGTGACAGGCTTTGTTGCATTCGGTCACCAATTAGTTTACCCTCGTCTTACCAAGCCTTTTTTTGTAACACGTTTGTACCAAGGGGGGGGGGGGGGTGTAAACACCCCCCTCGATTTTTTTTTATAAAGCCCCGATGCTTATGATTTTGATACCAGTGGATAGCAATGGTTCCCTCCTCTTTCATTGATCCAAAATAAGTACCAAACACTAGTAGGCGTCACCCAGGGACGTCATCAATCCAGCGAGTCGGCCAAAATTGGCAGTTTCCATAGAAAATAGGCGAAATAAACAATTTTGCGCTAAAAAACGTAGGACTATCGGATTTTTCATGCGGTTTTCAGCTCGTAAATGCTGACAATGGCTAGTTTACATAACAAAGAGTTTAGAGCCATTACTGTGCATAATATTCAAAAATACACGCAAAAATATCCTTGGGGGGCACACTTGACCCTTTAACTGTGACAGCATAACCCTAAACTCGGTGAAGGTGTTACCTTAACATTTTTTCGCTAAAATGCGGACACGGAAAGGATGAGGAGAGAGAAACGATTACCTAGAAGCTTTTACGATTTTTTTTAAAGCATTTTAGCGCACGGAGCGAAGGTCGGTAGGCACCCCCCACCCCCCCACCCCACACCCCACCCCCCCAACCCCCCCCCCCCCCAAATATCCACCCCCCCCCCCACCCCCCCACCCCCGGCCCCCCCAACCCCACCCCCCCCACCCCCACCACCCACACCCCACCCACCCCACCCCCAAACCCTGGTAAGACGGGGTTAAAGGTCCTGGTTTATTCAGATCATTTGAGAGAAAAGTGTTTTTTCCTGGCAAATTGTTTTGCTTTGATGACCTATCTAGTTTTGCGATCCTAGTATTCGTCAATGTATGTTTGTTGTCTTTTGTGTTTATTTCAACAGTGATCCATTGAAGACAAACGGATGCCGTTGCAATAGTGGGAACTGTAAATTGCTAATCATCGATACCCTGGAACGAGACAGAATGACGTTGCAAAGTTGAGCCAAGTTTGAACAGCATGAGGCCTTCGAAGAAAACCATTTTTCACAGGGATTAAATGGCTGGTGGACGATTTGTCAATGTACAAGCAAGAAAGTTCTAATAGGCAAAAAATACAGTCAAACAAATGGAAAGGACAATCTGTTTTCTTATAGAGCTCAGATGGAAAGCTAAAGCAAGACCCTTGTACGCTCGGGCTGCTTCAAGGTAACTGATGCCAGTTTTTCGGTTATTCCTGGAGTAGTATCACAATTGGGTAATGTTCATTAGAAAGGGGATTTGCCATGAACGTCACCATAATCCCATATCCATTTTTTTGAGGCCATGCATGTGTTTGTAAGGCAGATAAAGCACACTTTCTGATGGTTATTTACGAACATGGTCCCGTCAGAGGCTACTGCCCCCTGAGGAAGTGCCAAAGACCGATCACTATGTGTTGATGGAGGTTCCTCTTTACATCCTTGAATGAACAGATGGCTGCAGTGCATGTTGTTGATGCTTATGCCCTTTCAGAGTTGACCAGTATGGCAAAACATATGTTGTCTTCGATGGATACACATGGTGAACCAAAACCACAAAAGACAGAACATATGAACATCGCAAAACTAGAATCGCAAATAAGGCGAGACATATCAAAGCAACAAAATTTTGTGGAAAAAAATATGGTGATATAGCAAAAATAGCGTCACCATGGCTAATGTAGGTCAAAACCCAAATTGGAAAGACCACTGATCTGGTCATAATACTTATCCAATATGGCTGTAATGACCTTTATCAAGCTTTTGAAGCGCTTATTAGTGATGACATTTTGCTCCTATCTGTTCTTTTCCAAAGATTTATAGGTTGAGATACTACGTCAAGGATATTTCAGGTTGGACAAGAAATTGTTTTCCTCAAATCATCCATGTGACTAACCCTGTGTTACGAACTTTCCAGGGTTTTTGTAATCCCAATATAGATCCTGAATCAATTAGAAAAGAGGAAGGAAGCAAAACTCAATGGCGTCCCTGTTCAATGATCAGCAAATCGAGTCTTTGGAATCATTACGCTAAAGGTACCTTTCCAAAAAAAAGTTTACACCACAGCTTGTGGACATTACGCGAAAACATGGACAAGAACCCGTCTCGATGATGATGAAATTGACGATTAATACTAATATTTAATTAAGGTGTTCGATCTCATCTACTGCAAACAGTTGTTTCGGCCACATTTTGGTGATTGAGGTGAAATTGTATTTGGTGTACTTCAAGAATTTCACAATTACACGAAACAAGCATTGTCAAATGGTGGGTGATAGATTGAAGCTGATTAAAAAAATCACTATGGCTACGAAATTTGGACACAAATAGCAAAATTTATGGTTTCCATTTTTCTAAATGGCGGACAGTGGCAATTTTGAAGACATCAAGGTGCTCTCTCAAAACTTTACAACAACATCTTAATGTATTTAGTTTAAGATACAATTAATAAATAAACACCATATATGTCATTTTGGCCAATGAGTACCAGAGATAATAATTTGTACTTTAAACATGGTGGATGGAGGCGCATATTGGATTTAGAGGTCAAGATGAATATCTCAACTACAATAAAACCCATTTTAATGGATTTGTTATCTAGAATTAGTAGACAAATTACATCTTGGTTTGTCCTTGTGGGCCCTCCGGTCATACCAGAGATACAAGAATTTGTACTTTCCAACATGGCCGATGGCGGCCATATTGGATTTAGAGTTCAATGATGTCTCAACTTCCATAAAACCCATTTTAATGATTTGTTATGCTAGAATTAGTAGGAATGACATCTTGATTTGTTCTTCTAGCTCAGTTATTGCAGAGTATGAGGATTTATGTTTCAAAATGGCCGATGGGCGCCATTTGTTTATGTTTAGTTTGAACACTTTCTGGGACTTCGATTTTTGCAACTTTTTGATATATTGTTAAGCTGAACTTAAACTACCAGAAATGCCAAAACCTTCTTTTGCTTTTTTTTGGGTCATGTGCTATCTTTACTTACTACTTGGTTATATTCTAGCTCAATGGGAATCCTCGTCCCTGACCAGGGAGGATGGACACGATCTGCTCGATTTGGGCATTGTGCATTCCAAACGTAATTTGGGGAACTGCTACGTGCATTTACTATGGCGATCTCGGTCCCAGTGACATTAAAAAATCATCTTCTTAATCCTGTGTTCAAAAGATCTTAGTAATATCAAGATAAATTGGAAGAAAAAATTATTGGTTTCAAATCCGTCGGGTTAGTGGATTAACCCGCTGCAAAATAGTGTAATTTCCATAACGGTCATTTAGATTTAAATATTCGTGACCATTCCTATGTCTTAAGTCAAGTCTGTGTGTACCGTTCGATATGCGTAAGGGAGCACAGTACAAATCCTCCGCCGCGAAAAGTGCAACACCGCTATTATAGTTCCTATAAAACCTAGAATTTGAGCGTAATTTGTGAGTTTTGTGGGGTATTGCCCTAGAATTTCTTTTGGTGTCATTCATGTGCGTATTCCAATTCATATTTACTTTTATTTAAAAATGGATGAGAAGCGTCTGGCGGTAATGACCGGGCGACTAGTGAAACCCGATTCCCCGGGTTTCAGGCATATTCGGACTGACCATAGACCTGCTGTTGAAATTTTCCCCACAATGAGCCTCTTGGAATTGGGCCACTTTGGGCGCGGTCAGTACAAAGAGAAGGAAGAAAAACGGAAAGAAAAAAAAACTCAAATCATAGGAAAAAAGACATAAAGATTTTATATGGTATTATAACATGAAAGTAATTTCCAACTGCTTTCATGAGGGCCGGGCAAAATAATTAAGTGTTGGGCCGGCAAGCCCCTTCTTTGAGCTTGTGATTCCTTAGGAAAAGAACCTGTTGTACACGGACCCATAATATAAGGGGTAGGGGCTGTCCCCGGGCTGACACTTTATAGTTATATTGTGGAAAACCTTTTGGATTGAGATATTATCTAAGCGTACGAAAAAGCGCTCTGTGACAGGAATAGGTTTCTGTATAATGAAATCCCCTAGCAAAAGTTTTTAAACAACTTCAACAAATTTAGTAACCATCATGCAAGTCGTTTGGCCCAGGAACCTCAAACTATCCCAATGTGATGGTACATTAATCTCTCCTCAGAGCTTGTGCTCTTTTCAATTACATGATGGTCGCCTGCATTGAATGTCTTGAACCCTGGACCACTAATTAAACTAATATTGTTCATATTTCATTGATAAAAAGTATTTGTAGAAGTATTTTATTTGTAATGCTTTTTTTCTGACGTCTTCACCGTCAATCCCCGTCAATAGCGATATTCGCGATTGCTCGGCCATGTTCGAGTGAGTTTTGGGTGGGGGGGGGGGGGCGGCCTACGTCTACGGGATTCCCCGTCCTTAGCACACTGCTGCAGTGGGAACTGGGATTGTTTTTGCAAAAAAAGATGGCAACGCCGACGCACGACTTAAAAGATAGCGTGAAAAAAATATAGAAAATTGGTGAGGAAATCGCTAAATGTCGGCGATGTTTAAGCTTATATAAGGTAAATTTTTATAACTAGATTTTTATCGAAAATCAGTCCATGCTTGTCGACAGCAAGAAATAAATGGCATGTGGCTAAATATTGTCGACAAGCCTGGCCGACAACACCCTATTGGCAGGCCCTGATGCTAGTTTTTAATATTTGGCTAGGTAAAATATTTACTGTATATTTCAATATTGTTTTTATTTGGTTAATTGCCTCTGTTAAATGATGTATTATTAATTATGAATTGTCAGATTTTATGTTATTTGCTCGTAGTCTTGGTATATTTTAAATAACTGTATTTTGATGTTTTTTATATGGGGAACCCTGGCCCAGGGAAGAACCGAGGCTATTTGTTTGTCTCTGACTGAGTGCCCCAGGTTAAGAAGAAATAAACACAACACCAACAACCCTCTACCCAACATCTATACTAATCAGGGCCCTGTTTTTTAGAAAAATTGTGGCGAAACTCGAGAAACGAAACATTGCATATTATATCCCTTAAAGTAGGCCCTTAAAAGCCAACTTGGATGAAATCATCTAATTTAGATCTACGGACCATTTTGATACACATTTTGCTTATAACATCCAAATGGCCAGACGTATTTGACTCCGGATTAGTTAGGAATATTCAATTTTCATGCGTTTTTTTACCTCTACTTGATGGAAAAATGACTAGTTTTGAGTCAGAAAAGTTGCGAAATATCAATTTTCCACCCCATATCCAGTAGAGTAATACTTTCCTCAGCTTATGAATAAGAATGTTGGTACTTATTTTGATATCGTTCGTTCGTTCATACATCAGTGATACAGATGACCATGACAGACAAATAATTTAAGAAGGTGAAGACGTTTTGTTGGCGTGCATGTGGCTGATGAGACCAATTTGAGCATGGATAAGACTTTGACACACGGGACATTCGATGGAAGGAGTACTGCCCGATGTTATGGAGTTGATTCTGGACTTGCGCTTCTGCCTTTCAGCTTCAGTCTTGCTGATTCTCTGAGATTCTGATGTTTCAGCATCATCTTTGATAAGGCTGTTCCATGTGGGGCGATCTTGGGCTAGGATTTCCCAACTGTTCACGTCTATATTGAAGCTTTTGAGCAAAACCTTGAGTGTATCTTTGAAGCTCTTTGAAACGCTTCTTCTGTCACCGCGTGAGCAATTGCCTGTCTTCAGTTCACCATATAAGATTTTCTTTGGGGAAACGTTAGTGAGGCACTCTGGTCACATGTCCATCTAAGCCCATCTAAGTTGCGATTTCTCAAAGATGGTGTAGATACTTGGCATACCAGCACGAGTGAGGACATCCGGATCTGGGACTTTGTCCTGTCACTTGATATTCAGTATTCTTCTCAGACAGGTCTGATAGAAGTGATTTAATTTCCTACCATGGTCAAATTTTTCAACTGCTTTGGTTTTATCCTGAATCCGTCTCAGATTGAACAGTTTGCCATCATAACGGACATCTTGAAGCATGACACTAAACATGATGGTGAAGCGGACTGGTGCTAGAAGACATCCTTGCTTTACTCCGGTAGTTACTGGGAATCTCTCAGAAGACTCAAGATGATCCTGAACACTCGCCACATACCATCGTGGAACTGACGCACCTTTGAAGCTCTTTGAGATGAATTTATCTGGGCATCCAAACTTGGCCATGATTTTCCAAAGGCCCTCACGGCTGATCGAATCGAACGCTTTGGTTAAGTCAATGAAAGTCAGGTAGAGGTCGGAATATTGTTCCTGACCGTGACTGACGTGCTGCAAAGACCATGTCAGTGGTTCCACTATCCTTTTTGAAGCCACATTGACTCTCTGGAAGAAGACCTTGAGCCAAGTGGTCAACAAGGATTCTAACCAGGATCTTTCCAGCAATTGATAACAGCGAGTTATCCTGTGGTATTTATAGGAATCGGATGTTTAGTAAGGAAATTAACAGGGGGGGGGGGGGGGGAATACCCCCTTCGGGAGTTTTGTAACCAAAATGACTCGGGTAGACGAGAGTTAAAACCGGGAGGGGACCCACATATGAAATGGATACGGATGTAAGGCTGGCGCTTCCAAACCCAGGGACATTCAGTGACAGAGGATGTGCAAAGAATAAGAATCTTTGGGTAGCATACAGACAAATTGCTCAAAAATAGAGGTTTTTTGGATAATAACTTGCTAAATATTCCCCAAAATGGGGTCTTTGGGTGACATTGTTTGAAAAAAATCTTTAAAAAGAGGTCTTTGGGTGAAAATTTCCTAAATTGGTGACAGTGGTAAAATTTTCAAAAATAAGGGGTCTGATGCTGAGAATTGGGGGGGGGGGTGGTCTGAACATCCTTACATACGTGTTACCTCCCGTAGGGGGGGGGGGGAAAAAAAAAAAAAAAAAAAAAAAAAAAAAAAAAAAAAAAAAAAAAAAAAAAAAAAAAAAAAAAAAAAAAAAAAAAAAAAAAAAAAAAAAAAAAAGGGGGGGGGGGGGTAATCCACCTTTAAGCTTGGGAATGTTCGGTTCGATCAACAATGTTTTTTGTAGTTGTTTGTTTGTATTTTGCTTGTTTCGTTTTATATTACATAGGTCTTATGATTTTCATAAGCTTATGGGCCGGTCAAGTTATTTGCTTGCACGGCCGGATTGACTACCCAGTCCGCCTCTGGCCGTTCAGGAGCTCGAAAAAACAGGGTGTAATTTTCAAATCTAATTTGCAAAAAACTGACATTGTCGATCTAGGTTCAAAAGAAGATATTTTAAAGAGCATGAATTCAAAATTCTCTCCTGCAAATTTCATTGCTCTAGCTAAGGAAGGGGCAAAGATATGACGGATACAAGAGAGCGCATAAAGCACGTGTTTCAAAATCATTTTGTACTGTGCCCCCGTAAGAGCGCCCTCCTACCGTTAAGTCTTTGAAACAGACTAGCACCCGGAAGTTGATGCCGTTTTGAATTTGCTGTTGCTGTTAGGTTGGCATGTCCTACCCCCCTGTTGAGGGCAGTGTTCAATTTTAAGTGGACTTGATGAGGCCTTGATAAGAGTGGTCCAAATTGTAACATTTACATGTTTAATGACGCTATTATAGAAGATAAAATCTAAATCTAATATAGTAAGCTATGTTTTTCAGATAAGTATTGTTTTCTCTTTTCTTTTTTCTGTTTTTAAGATGATGAAATCGCGATTTTTTGGATATAACTTTCCGTATGTGTTGCAATCAAGAGCAATCCTGTAGGACTTTCACTAGTCTACCTAAGTCATTATCATAACCATGCTATCCCCATACTGCGCGGGGGCGCTGTAACAGCGGCTCCATGGCTTTGTGTAGAGATCAGTGCTTTGTACGTGCTAAATATAGGAGTTTCACAGGCCTGCCGCCCCCCGGGTGCAATGGTCCTTCTTCCCTGAATGGTCCTGGGCGCGGTATGGGCAGCCAAGTCTCCCAAAAGCACAAAAAGGGTCTGTTATGACGTCTCGTAGCTTCTCGTAGACGTAGGTCATACCTTTCAAACACAAATAAATGAGCCTTGTGCACAAGTGATCTGAATTTTATAATATAACACAGATTTAATGATTTTAATCGGTTTGGTTCAAGAATTTGGTATGTCCAAAAACAATATTTCATAGGCCTTTATTAAAATTACACACAATTAGTCACTTATGATACTTAGAGTTCACTAGTGTCCTGTGTTGAAAGCGTTGCAGTTCAACGATGATATGTCCGCACAGCGAAGACTTCAAAATGACAGCGCATAAGTTCACATAAATATCCATGGTATGCCTATATTCCATGCGAATCTTCTGAGTCTTGAAGGTAATTTTATCCAGCAGTTCAAGACGACGGGGTTTTCTCTCGACGACACTAATATTCTGCAATACAATCCAGGTATTCTACCACGATCAGTCTGTCGCTAATGTCCTCATATAGGACCACAAACAGGAATCCAAGTTTTGATTCCAAAAACTGAAGATCTTTTGGCTTAAAAGACGACAGCAAACAATTTAGCTTTCAAGCTCCGGCGGTCTCCAAATTAGGCCCTATTATAAATCCTGGCACGATGTAGAGCATAAATCTACCATTATTGTAGATTAAAACTAGCTATAACTATACTGTATAGCCCCTGATTACAACTGCTGGCCGAGAGTCTTTCCAGTGACAAGTATTTAACTTCTCACAACTAGATTCCCCTCAATAATCATTACATCATCATCATGCATAACATAACCTAGCACTGTCAAATCAGATTTCACAAAAATTACATCATCTGAATTGCATCATTTCACATTTATAACTTCATGGGGAATCCCCAGATCATGTAATATGTTTTGATCTTAAAGCATAAACAAGTTGACTTGGGAATCCCCATTTCCCCTATTGTGCAATCTATCTAGTTGTAAATAACAGGTGTGAGCTCAATATAGCACTTGGGAATCCCCTGCTCTCTTTTTTATCATAAACAAAATCTTTTCCCGTGAGAAATCAAAATTAATAAAATGGCAGGCTATATAACAGGTCTATATGAGGTTTCAAATCTCCCAGGCCCGGGGTCCTGATTTGGTTAGGCACCCATGGCCATGCTCATTCCAAAAATAGGAGACCGGTACTTCTGCGGATGCGGGACTACCGCTAGGAGTATCAAATCACCATAATCAAATTCTAGTCCCGCTAGGGTGATCCATCGGAAAGAGTCAAAATATTGTAAATTTGCAGGAACAGTTAAAAAAATAACTTCAATCGATTAATCTCATAAATTGATAGAAAAAGGAAGAAGAAAGAAAATAGCAGTGTTCAAAGCTATGAACCTCAATTCAATTACGTATTGTAAGTGTCCGGAATGACTGAAATCCCCGATTTTGTATATTTTCCTGAAAGGATAGGCCTAGGTCCTATATTTTTACCGAAACATCCCCTTTAGGGCAGGGGGCAAACCCAATAGTCCTTTGAAACTGACATCTCATGCTATAAAAAAGTGTCCTATTGGGTAGATGACTACCGGTAGGGCCCAAGGGGGGGGGGGTGGTCAAGGGGACCACCAACTAATAACTCTTTACGTCTGGCCGATTTTAATTTTTTTGGTATGAAAAGAAGGCGCATTTAAAAAAGTTCGGCGCAAAAATCCCACGCGTTGGTAAAGCGGCCAGCGAGGAAAAACAAATTTGGGGCCATAGGAACCCCCCAGGTCACGTAGTGTTAAGATTGGGTCTGATAAAACAAAATATTCCAATTTAAATATGAGCAACAGTGTATTAAGCCAAAAAACGGAAGGTGAGACAAGCCTGATCTGTTTATCACGGAGGACATTGACAAATTTTGAAAGTTTGAAAGCCTTGTAAAAAATAAAAAAAATAGGGATTGTGAAGTGAATTGGTTTGTTTCATTGTGAAGGGTACGGCCAAGTAGTGTTGAAACTTATTAATGTGGTACCATGGTTTCCTAATAAAATCCATAAAATGTTCAATATCCACGGCGGCGAGATAAAACTGGGGTTTGAACCTGTTGGTATTTTTCATCATTTCGGTTAAACCAATTTAGCTAATACTTTCAACCACAAAGTTAGTCAACTTAGTTGGCTTCTGTGGCAGATGGGATCCCTAACATCCCTTAGAGAGGAAAATCTTGAGATCACCGCAAAAAAGGGAGGTAGTGTACTTTTCGTGTTAGATCTGGGCAACAGGACCTCTGGTGGGATTTGAAAAAAAGTGAACATTAGAGTTAAAATAGATAAAAAAGGTCAAAAAACAGGCTGAAAATGAAAGAAATAAATTTGACTCTTTTGAAAGCATTGAAAAGAGCTGAAATCTCATCAGCTCTGTATAGCCGGAAATTGGTGAAAAAAAAGTAATATTCACAATTATGTAATTTGTTTAATTTTTCAAAATTTAAAGCTTAAAAATAAAATCAGAGGAAACTTCCATGTGTCCAAAAGTATCTTGATGACCACGGGTGGAAGTGAAATACCAGTTGAAGAGCTCCATTCCACACTTCATGAAGCCGCGTACTAGGGGCTTGGCTTCATACATTTTATGCTACCCGAGTGGAAGGCATAAAACGAGCAGTTTTTGCCATTGACACTGATTGTAAATGTATGTGTGCTATACTTATAAGATAACCTGAGGAAATGTGTTCGAGATCTCACATGGGAGTGGAGGAGCTTGATGAGACCTGAAACAGACGCTATTGCCGATTACATAAAATAGCTGCCAGGATGGATGAAGAATAATCTGCAGAGCCCTCCCACTACTCCACGGTCTAAGGGGGCGGGATATGCGTGAAGATTAAACACAATGCAATAGAATTAAGTATAACTTCATAGGTAGGATGATTTAAAATGGAAAAAAATGAACATCACATTCAATGTTTTAAATAAAATTTCCTTTCATTTGAAACCCAAACATGATATACTGTGAGCAAAAATTTACTCAGATTTGAACCCCCTCACCAGTGAACCCCCGACCTTGTAGGGTCCAGGGCAGCATATTTATTTAGTGTCCACCCTGGGGGGGTCTATTTGAGCCAGGATATTGAGAAAATCAAATCTATTTTGATGAATGGCGCCAGTTTTGATTGCGCAAGACTTCAGAAAAAAAATCAAGTTGGCAGTTGATGCCCGTGAGTAGGCTGTGGTGGAGTTTCAGCAAGCAGATGAAAAGATGTAGATCATCCTATTTCTCTAAGAAGTTTGACAAACATCAGCAAAAACTACTCAACAATGAGAAAGAATGTCTTGCATTGCTATATCATTGAAAAATTTTGAAAGGGTACTTTGTTTCGATTGTACTACTAGTGAACAGCCGCCAGTCTGGTTGTGTTTGTGTAAACGGATCACAATCCGTTGAATTTCATCCACAAGGAAAACAGAAATCAGAGACGTGTCAGGTGGTGTGAGTGTAAACTCTACAAGCCTACAATCGGGACATAAGACAATCAAAGTTTGAAAAGAAAAATATTTTTTTCAGTTTTTTAATTTTTTGATTTTTTATATTTTTGTTATTAGAAATTTAAATTACAAATTGTAATATAGGCTGAAGCAGAGCAATTGCAAGACACATTATAAAAAGTGTAAAATTTACACTGTGTAATCTGTATAAGTTAACCACAAAATGGTTTTAAAGGTATAAAGCAGATTTTGGAAAATTTTCATTTCATTTTCTAATTTTCTTTTTTTTAGGGGGAGGGATGGTTAATATTACCCTCAAAAATTTTTTTGATTAAAGATTATGATTTAGACTCAATTTTATTTGAAAAAATTTCCACAGGAAAAGGTGACTTTGTTTATGATAAAAAAGAGCAGAGGGATTCCCAAGTGACTATATTGAGATCACAACTGTTATTACAACAAGTAGATGCACAATAGGGGAATAGCAATTCCCCCAAGATGTTAACCTTGAAACTGAGTCAACGTGTTTATAATTAATAATAAACTTATTTGAGTTACTTATGAAGAGACCAAAAACAAAGGGAAGTAACTCTGGAAAGAAAAAAACTGGGCATACCTCAGCCCAAGCTAACGTTTAGGGCATTTCTTTCCCATGGAAAACAATATACCATAAACATCAAAATAATTGAGGCAAAAAAAAACATGTGGAAAAGCACGACAGGCATGCTGGAAGTAACTTGTGAGGAAAAATACTGCTTATAAAGGAAACTTGAATTTGGGAAGAGAGCTTGCTTGCCGAGCGTGAAGTGGAATATTTTCCCAAAGTCTTGGAAAAGAGACAAAGACAGAATTATAGAAGGAATTAGTCCTGGGACCGCAATGTAGAAATCTGTCGTGAGAAATACGATTCTGTTGAAAGAAAGTCAAGAAAGATGTGGACCAATATTATTAACAGCTTGAAACAAAATGCAAACGCTGAAATTAAATAAATCATCAACCAACAATCAATTAGACCAAATTCAAGACAACCTGTCAGGATACTCTACACGCTCACCAGAGCCCTGTTCCTTATACATAAGGCCTCTTGTAATCCTGTCCTTTGAAAACCTTTCAAGTTCTAGCCCTGCTAGGCCTTATATGGAGCCCAATAACAAACAGTAAATTAGAAGAGGGAGGACAAAAGCTTTTATAGAGATTCCGAAGAGCAGAGAAAAGGCATATTTCTTAGTGCATCTTATTAGAAAACCTACAAGACGAGAGATTTTGTTGAACAAGAAATCTACATGAGACCGGACCGCGAAATGAAAGATTGGAAGAAAAACAGAGTGGTTCCAGTACTTTGAAATCATTTCAACTGATTGCAGACATTCACCACCCAAAAAGTAATCAGACCTACTGCAAGTTTTGGACCTAGAGAAGTGCATAACAAGCACACTTGGATGCAATATAATTTAAAGGAAGCTTGATTGTGACTGACCAACTGTGAGTGAGTGAGTATTAAAGTTTACGACAACTCAAAACAATTGTGTTAGATCGTGTCATTACATTTGTCTAAACATTAAATATAAAAAAGACGTTTAGCAATATTAAAACTTCATGTTCAATTCAAATTACAATTAACAAGTACAAAAGGATACTGTTATATTACTTCAAAATTTTGATTTAAAATATTATTTTTTCAATTTTATTGAGAAAAGATTCTCCCCAGGGGAAAAGTATTTGTTTACTATAAAAGAGAGAAAAGGGGATTCCTTAGAGTTGTTTATGCAGGCTGCCACTGTTTAGATTGCACAATAAGTGAACGTGGGGGAATTTCCCAAGATGTAAAATTAGTAACTGAGTCACTTGTTTAGGCTTTAAAAGATCAAACATTGCAAGACCTGGGAATTCCCCCCAATAGAGTTATATTATATGAAGTGATGTATTCGGGTGATGAATCAGATTGGTCAGCTATGTAAGGTTATGGTGTTATGCATAAGAATGATGTAATGAATATTGTTAGAAGGGGAATCTATCTGTGAGTAGTTAAATACTTATCACTGGAAGGGACTCTTGCCAAGCATCCACTAGTATAAACAAGTGCTAGAAGATAGCAGTTTTACTCTGCTGAAGAGCAGACAGGTAAAAAGTGCCAGGATTATATTCCATGTGAGCAGAGTTGCTGTATTATTCTACTGTCGTCTTTGAGCCGAAAGTTGCTGGGAATCAAAGTCGGATTCCAAATTGTGGACAGATAGAAATCGTGGTGGATACCTTGGACTGAGATACTGTGGATGTATTATCATCGAGGGCGACTAATTTAAAACCTTGTCAGTCTTGAACTGCTGGACAATTATCTTCAGGATGAGCAGATTCCCATGGAATAATACTGAGGAGTTGTTTAATTAGTGAAATTGGGCGCTGTCGTTTTGAGGTCCTTGACGCGTGAGGACATATCGTCATGAACTGCAACGCTTTGTCAACAACAGGACAGGAAATAGCAAACTATAAGTAAATTATCATCTTAAAACATATGGTGTGTAATTTTATGTAATTGTTTTGGACATAACCAAATTCTGAAACCAGACATTAAAGATCATTAAAAACTGTTTTATTATATAAAATTTAGATCACTGGTGCCACAAGGACTCATTTATTTGTGTTGATGGTACTTCTGACTTCAGACGTCTACGAGACGTCATAAACAGAATTGGGGCCTCGTTTTCCGGGAATTTGAATTGAGATAAATTTGAGCCTTATTGTTCAGAATAACACCTCAAAAGGGTGGATTAATATTGTAAACATTGTGCCCATTTTTGGGATTACAAAATTTTGTGTGTATTCATGTAAATATTTGTAGTTTGGTTCAAGTTAGTGTATTGTGTTGTAGAGTACAATTACAATGGAGTTTGATCCAAGTGTTCATGGGCAAATAACTGGGAGAAGTTTGAGAGCTGAGAAAAGCATCTGAGTTGAGTTAATGAAACTAGCCAAAGCATTAGGACTTGAGGCAAAAACATGCTATGAGAAAGCACGTGATTCAAAAATAATTTGATGAAAAAATTGTCCAGGAAGATGTTTGGGTGTGGTGGATAGTCATATTTGGATAGATAGAAGAGGTTCTGGAAACCGGCACAAGTGAATGCCGTCCAAATTGAAAGCAGCTTGAATTGCAATGGAAAAAAAGAAAAATTTAAATTTATAACATTTGTTGATAAAAATTGCTAAGAAAGAAAAGGAAAAGTTGCCAAATGCAGATGCAAAAGGAAGCAAACAAAAAGAAATGGAATGCAAAAGGACATGAAGCAAGGCCAAAAAGAGAGGAATGCAAATACACAGGAATTGGAAAAGGAAAAATTGCAAAAATGAGATGAAAAAAAAGAGCTGAAGCTCGAGTTAGAGTTAGACAAATTGAAACAACGGGCTAGCTCGTCAGGCTCTTCTAAGTACTCTGCTTTTGATGCGGCGAAAAATATTCGCCTGGTTCCAAAATTTCAGGAACAAGAACTTAGACAAATACTTCTTACACTTTGAGAAAATTGCAATAGCTGGAAATGGCCAAGAGGATTGACTTGTTAATACAGTCCAGTGTTCATTGGTTAAAGCCCGAGAAAGCAAATATATTTCGGCCATGTCATTAGACAGATGTAGTTAGATATGATTATGACGAGGTTTAAGCAGGCAGTGCTCACAAAGCTATGAATTGGTGACAGAGGGGCATATAGACAAAAAATTAAGGTCTGTCAGAAAAGGAGACAAGCCCATGTGAATTTGCCCGTTGTTTAAAGGACCCCCAATTTTGATCGCTGGCTTCTCTCCAAAGAAATCGGGCAAAATTTGGTCACTTAGGAGCAGTTGATGTTTAGTGAGCGTTCCAAACAGTGTTTAAAATCCAGATATCAAAAAAACACATCTGGATGAAAACAAATTGACAGTTTGCGTGAAGCAGCCATAAAGGCCGGAGACGATTATGCATTGACACACAATTAAGTCATTACTAGTAGGCTAGCAAGAAAGAATTTACTAGGTACAAAAGGACAACAATAAGCGGGTTTCTAACAAGGCGTCTTATGGTAGCACTCAGGAGGGGAAATCCCAGTCAGGTTCCCATGGAAAGGGGTGTAAAGAAAGTAATGGTGCTAACCAGAAACATGGGATGGGACGCCAAATCACAGTCACATGCAATAACTGTAAGAAGCAGGACATACAAGCTCACGGTGTTGGGCTGGGAGATAAATGGCTACCAACCCACCCAAAATGGAGAGAGAGAAAGAAAGCCAACAGTGAGTCAAAAAACCAATAGGTTGTGCAGTAGTTACTTTGAGGTCAAAAAGTTCATCTTTGTTCAGGGGGGGAAAAACAAGAAATCCCACAAAAGGGTATTGACACAGAAAAAGTAAGGGATGACTTTAAGTCGTTTGTTTTGGAGGGATTTGAGGGATTTGTGTCACTTTCAGGTGATTAGTTTAGATCCACAACCCATTAGAATCATGCGGACACGTGCTGCGACGCCGCCCAGTCCATGATATTGGAAGATACACTTCCATTTGATATTGAGAGTTCCACAGGAACTAGTGCATTGATTCAGGGATAGGTAGGGATGTATTAGGTCCCTCTTCACAAAAGAATTTGAAATCAGACTTGTTTCTGAATGTCACAATGGTGGTTTAGACACGAAATCCCAGTTCGTTAATTAAAGGGGTATCCTGGTGTCTAGGAATGATTGGGCAGGGGTGATGAAAGTGCTCCCGAGCCCATAGTTTCCCCGGTGCCCTGTTACAGTTACAGTGGATAAAGTTGATGAGGAAATAGACATTTTCCAGATGTGCAGTAACTAGGTCAATGACCCGAAAAGCCACACCAGGAAAACAGTAGCAGGTGATGAGTCAAAATATCACCACATATAGGAAGAGCGTTGAGGATGACGTGGTCCCAAATTTAGAGGATACTGTTCTAAAAATTAGAGGCATTTGGAGGGTCATTTCCCTCTTCAGGGAGACTAAATTCCTGTTTGAGTGAAATCCAGCCCCTGAAACAACAAAAGTGACCAAGCAGGTACACAATGAAAATCCAGCCGCTGAGCATGGATAAGAGTTAGGGACTGTAAAGGAGACCCTTTAAGCCATGGAAAGCTGGGAAATGAGCAGTCAATGACCATCACTTAGGAAATTAGGTGAGAAGGGCATTGACCGCAACAGGAAGCCGGGCAAATTCCTGTATGTTTACAAGCAAATGCGGGGGCCCTCATGAGAAAATGGCGGCCACCCGATGCACTTGTAGATGAGGAATTGAAGGTCGTGCATCAAAATTGTAGTGCCAAAGGTATCCCATAGGGAAGTGATAGGCATAGCCAATGATAGTCCCATGGCAGGGCACACTTAGGTGTGAGGAAAAAACACATGGACGAAATTGGGAGTCATTTGGGGGCGTACACTCAGAAAAGACGTGTCTGAGTATTGTAAAGACTGCACACATGTCAAATGGTGGGTAAGCCCCAATCAGAAAAGTCCTACTGCTCCTTGCAACAAACCAGCATTGATGAGCCATTTAGTAGGGTGTTCAAGATTTGTACGTAGGACCAACTTCCAACGACCAAGTCAGGAAATCAGTATTTAACTGACCATCATGTGTGCTTCCACAAGATTACTTGAGGCTATATCCTTGAGAAATATTAGGGCACAGAGTATAGTTGAAAGTCTAACAAAGTTTTTCACCTGAGTAGGCCTGCAAATCAATTCAGTCTGATCAAGGGTCAAATTTCATTCAGGTTGATTCCAACAAGTTATGGACCAGTTGGGAATTTCCCATACAGTTCTTCAGCATACCCACCAGAATCCCAGGGGGCCTAGAAAGGTACACCAAACATTAGAAAAACTGATCAAAACCTATTTTGAATTTGAGAGGGCTTGGGATGAGGGGAAAGTTAATCTGTTATTGCTACCAGGGAGGCTGTTACAAGAGTAATTAGGGATTCAGTCCATTCGAGTTGGTGTTTGGTCACAAAGGTAGGGGACCATTGAAGATACTGAAAGAAAGTGGTTGTGTGAAAATCATGATGGTGAATGCTTAGACTATGTGTCTCAATTTCAGACACAGGCTCCAAAGCGCCACAGGCAATTGCCAAAACAAAATCTCAAACAGAGTACAGGCAAAAATGCAAAACATGGTTATGACAAAGAGCTAGGAACAGAGTATCAAGCAGTGTGATTAAAGTTTTGGCCACTTTTTTCCAATACCAAGGGCAGCCTTTGCAAGCCAAGGATTTGGACCATAGGAGATTGAGAAAAAGTGGGAGACTTGACTATGTGATCAAAACCCCCAGGTAGACCGTAAAAAGTCGACAACTATGTCACATAAATATGCTGACAAAGAGTATAATGAAAGAGATGATGACATAAAGCCAACATGTGTAATGTCATCTAGAGATAGTGATGAGTGTACAAAATGATGACATAACCAGAGATAGAATTGAACAAAACAGCACTTTAAACACAGAGAAAATGAGTATGGTGTCAATTGCAAAATTTGACATACTGCAATTTTAGATAAGAAATTAGGTCACCTCCCACAAAGTCAACAAGGTTGAATTGAAGAGTTATTCATGGTGGGAAAAATATTTCATGAGGTAACCAGTGGACACATCGTCTCATAAAACATGACATAGATATGTAGGGGACTCCGAGCCTGTAAAGAACATCCTTATAGGGTGGAATCCAATCAAGTTGCAAATTCAGGATGAGGTGGGTGAATAAATGTTACCGAATGGAATAGTTAGAGCCCGCAAAGGAATGGAGTTCCCATGTATTCGGTTCCCAAAACCGGCTGGTTCATTCGTTTTGTCACAGATTTTCGTAAAGGTAACCATCTGTCCAAAAAACCGGCTCATATCCAATCCATCGGATTGATATTGCATAGATAGAGTTGGAAATGCCAAATTGTTAGCAATTTGATTGTTGAAGGGGGTTGAAGGTGGTATTGGCAGGTTCCCATCACTGACCGGCCAAAGAAATTTCAAGCATTTTGTACGCCCGATGGCCTATACCCAATACCAAAAGAATGGCATTTGGTCTCAAAAATTCTGCCGCAACATTTCAGAGATTAGGTTGACAGAGTATTGCAGACATAGAAAATTGTGAGCCTATGTCGATGTGATCTCCTTGTGTACCGTGAAACATGGGAAGAACACATGAGACAGCTCCAGCAGCTATTTGAGAAATTACCTCAAATGACCACTACTTTTTAGAAAATTTAATAAACCATAATACAATTTTAAATAAAAATGTTCCACATACTTAGGGGCAGTTGTCAAGACAAAGGCAAATTAGGCCAATCCTGCAAAAGTTGAAGCAATTGAGAATTCCCCACACCACATAACAAAAGAGATCTTCATAATTTATTAAGTTGGTAGGGTATTAACAGAAAATACTGTCCAAATTTCTCACGAAGAAATTGACGTGTCCGCTGCACCAACCTTCTGAGAAAAACGCAAAATTTGTGTGTTCCGAGCAATGCCAAAAAGCGTTTTGAGAAAATCAAGTCTATTTTGATTTGAATGCGCCAGTTTTGATTGCTCCAGACTTTCAGAAACAATCAGTTGGCAGTAGTTGGATGCCCCAGTGATGTTAGGCTTGTGGTGGAGTTCGAATGAAGCAGATGAAAATGATGTAGATCATCCTGTATGTTATACTCTAAGAAGTTTGCCAAACATCAGAAAAACTACTCATACAATTGAAGAAGGAATGTCTTGATTGTTACTGTCATTGCAAAATTTTGAAGTGTATTGCGTACAAAAGTGCACCCAGTTATAGTGTACACGGATCACAATCCGTTGAATTTCATCCACAAGATGAAAAACAGAAATCAGGGAGTATTGTCAGGGGGAGTTTAACTCTACAAGAATAACAATATGGACATAAGACATATCAAAAGGAAAAGATAATGTCTCGGCAGATGCCTTGTCCAGAGCTGCCCTAAATTGTTTCAGAAAATTTGAATTACAACTTTATTTGTAATATAGACTGAGGCAGCATGCCAAGAACATTATAATAAAAAGTGTAACATTTGCACTGTGTAAAAACTGTATGTAAAAATTCCCACAAAATGTTAACAGGTATAAAGCAGATTTTGGAAAATTTCATTCATTCAAATTCTTTTAAGGGGGAGGATGTATATTACCTTCAAAAATTTTGTTAAAATATATTTCTCAATTTATTGAGAAAAGATTCTCACGGGAAAAGTATGTTTACTATTATAAAGAGAAACAGGGGATTCCCTGAGAGTTGTGTATGCAGCTTTGCACCTGTTTAGATGCACAAGAAGGGAAGTGGGGAATTCCCCAAGATGTAAACTTAGTAACTGGGTCAGCTTGTTTAGGCTGTAAAACGATTCAAAACATTGCAAGACCTGGGAATTCCCCATGAAGTTATATATATGAAGTGAGGTAATTCGGGTGATGAATTCAGATTGGTCAGCTAGTGTAAGGTTATGTTTATGCGATAAGAATGATGTAATGAATATTGTTGAAAGGGGAATCTATCTGTGAGTAGTTAATACTATCACTGGAAGGGACTCTGCAGCATCCACTAGTAACAATTAGCTAGAAGATAGCTAGTTTACTCTGCCTTGAGGAGCCGACCGGTAAAGTGCCAGGGGATATATAATTCCATGTGAGCAGAGTTGTTGTAATTATTCTACTGTCGTCTTTTGAAGCCGAAAGTGCTGGGAATCAAGTAGGATTCCAAATTGTGGACAGATAGAAATCGGGTGATTACCTTGGACTGCTATACTATGGATTTATTATCATAGACGGGACTTACATTTAACCTTGTCGTCTTGAACTTGCTGGACAAAAGTTATCTTCACAGGACTGAGAAGATTCCCATGGAATATACCTGAGGAGTTAACTTATGCTGAACTTGTGCGCTGTCGTTTTGGAGTCTTCGCTGTGAGGCCATATCGTCATTGAACTGCAACGCTTCAACACAGGAAATAGCTACTCTGAAGAGTTAAATTATATCTTAAATATGGTGTGTAATTTTATGTATTTTGTTTTGGATCATACCAAAATTCTGAACCCGACATTAGATCATTAAAACGGTTTTATTATATAAAATTTAGATCACTGGAACAAAGCTCATTTATTGTGTTTGATAGGTACATTTGACCCCTCAGACGATACGAGACGTCATAAAATACAAAGATACAGGGATGAACCAGAGCATCATCTTATCTATGTATAAAAAGATGAAACCAACTAATTTGCAAAGATTACACTTAGAAAAAATTGATCAATAAAAACAAGTTCAAAAGATATACTGATAAATTATAATATAAACATTCATAGACCCGATGACAAAGGTCAATCACTCATCATGATCAAGCCAAAAATACAACTTCAAATAAGATATCGCCACACATGAACATGCAAACATGAGATCCTCCCTTTAGCGACCAAATAGAGTGTCTCATACAGTACATTTTATATATGGCTCCAATACACTGGGCATTATAGCCCAAACTATATTAAAGTACATCCACATATTATACAGTAGAAACCCTAATACAGCTACTACTACTATTACAAAAAAAAAAAATACAACTAGGTGGTTTACATTGTACAATGTAATGATAAATTGTGTGTTTCATGTTAATTGATTTAAGCTACATGTACTTAAACGAGTAATACAACAGAACATATTAATATTACAATTACACAGTTCGAAATCTATTACACAAGTATAATATAATCTAAATTAAATACAACCGTCTGTTCAAATAACGACGAAGTTGCCCCTTTTGTGCCGCCCTTTTACGGACATGCAGGGAAAAATCGGGCCAATTCTTCACCCAGAACCCGCAGGGGGCCCCCTTTAGTAGCCTTTTACGACATTGCAGGGGAACACATCGGGCCAATTCTAAAACACCGGGGGGGGGGGACTGACAACTGTAGAGTTGTTCAAGATCATTTGAAAAATCACCACATCCTTAGGATTTAAGTGGTCTCACCAATGTGTGATTCATCAGCAAACTGGAAAAGAGAGAAGGCTACATTCAAAAGTAAATCATGACAAAATAAGGATGGGTCCAAGCACTGAACCTTGAGGAAACACCAGAAGTGACTGATGCACCAGTTGAGAAATTTCACCTGTAAAATAACCCTCGGTGTCTGTCCATAAGAAAAATTCTGACTCCAAGATAGATAGAATACCCCTAATATCAGATTCATGAAGTTTTTGAATCAGAAGTTCTGATCTACCTTATCAAAGGCAGAACTGAAATCAAAGAAGAAAAAACAGAGTCAAACAAGATTGCCAATTCGCCATCCCAAAGTTCATAATAATGTGAAAAAGAATTTAGACCAGCATTTGCTCACCACTTTCTACTTCGTCTGAACCCAAACTGATTAGCATCAAGAATATTTCATGCTCTTCAATATAATCCATAATACGAGCAGCCACCAATTTTTCAAACATTTTGCACAAGCGACTGAAGTTAAAAACACTGGTCGATAGCTTGAATTAGCATCTTTTGGCTTACAAACACCCTGCAACACCCAGATCGGAAGAGCAAAGTTTAGGGAAAGAGAGTATAAAATAGTATAGAAAAAAAATGTTATATTAAAACACCTTACCATAAAAACAACGGGTGCCTTTGGCCACTACACGATTTTAAGAAAACAGGAAGAATTTCATCTTGGAACAGGAGAGAGTTATTAGAATTTAAGTCGGTGAGAACAGAAGAACTTCGGTCAGCAGTAATAAGAGAAATCAAGAGGAGAACTACCATGAGGAAGGATAGAATCCGGAGAGAAAGCAAGCTAATAGGTTCATAATCGTCACCAAAATTACCAGAAACTGATATTAAAAGCATCAGATATCTTTGTTTCGAGTGAATCTCCTGACATCCAACCTTGAAAGACATCTGCGGAGGCGAGCAGCCTTTATATAGGACCCAAACTTCTTAGGATAGCGCAGGCTTGCTTTGAAATGCAATAATATTCACGATGACTTTCCTAATGTAAGATTTTAATTGTTGATGCAGTCCTTAAATTTTTTCATGCATCATGAGATGTTGATTGACATTTGGAATAGTTTTTAAAATATTCTCACTCAGCTATTAATGTTTCTGTTCTACAGAAAAAGGTTTTAAGTGAGATTTTTCGTTCCATGGGCTACGAAAAATATCGGAGTTGTGTACTCGTAAAGATTCTGTACAAAAGGGCTAGGCAAAATAAGTCATTCTGCATAGACGTTTGAATAAAGTTGAATGATGTTTTAGTCAGGGCGACTTATTGGAGACCGTATGGCGATCCTTACAAGGACGGTCGGTCGTGAAGAGAGTGCACAATAAATTTGAAGGAATTTATAGTTTACATTTTGCAGTAGGTAGGAAGTAAAACGAATTTAGTCTCAGAGCTTTCGTATGTCGTTTGTCCCTTCCCGTAGTAAGAATCTTTTTAAGACAGTGGTTGCTACGGTCACGACCATTTTGCACTCTGTGGTCTCTAATTCGCCTGTTGACGACCAATGTTTTGACTGAATCGAGCCTTTACAAAACAACTGCAAAAACAGTGTTTAGAAACGTTGTGTCAACATTACTTCTACATATGTACTACGCTGATATCAAAATCCATACTGACCAAGACAATAAACATTTGTTACTACTCTTTGGAACATTTTTTTAACCAAGCCCACTTGGCTTGGATCAACTACAACAATGTTCCAATTTTGTTTTACCCCCCTCCCAGAAATATGTAACACTTCTCTCAGTTCGGGCTTCTTTCCCGCAGGACTCCGTCAAGCCATTATAACCCCTTCCTGAAAAAGACCTCTTCTTGACAACATCAACTGTCTAATTATAGACCCGTCTCTAACCTACCATTCCTTGGCAAAGTTTTCTTGAGAAGGTGTTTCGCTCAGGTATCCTATTTACATTGCGAGACACCTTGCGGCTCTTTCCAGTCTGCCTATAGACACGTGGCCCGAAGCAGCAACTGAACCGCTTCTGTTGCCTGGTTCAAATGACATCATTAAGGCCCATCGATGATCCAGCATGCAATTTTTCTTTGATGCTTGATCTATCGCGCCTCGATACTGTCGACCACGGGATTCTTCTTGAACGTCTAATCTAAAGACTTTGGGAATAATTGGCAATGTCAATGCTTGTTTAATCGTACCTTTCCAATAGATCTTGTAGGTTATGTGAATGGAAGTACTCTGACATAAAACAACTCCTATATGGTGTTCCTCAGGGCTCCGTAATAGGACCCCAGGCTCTCACTTACTATACTCGTACCGTTGGTTCTCTCATTGAACATCACAACCTTAATTAATCATGTTTATGCTGACGATTGTCCGATTTACTTAAAGATTTGATCCAAATGTTGACGGTGACGCAGTTTGTGCACTGTACAGATTGGCATAGTGTGTGGATGACCTTCAGTCAGGATGTGAGCATAGAGTAAAAGTGCATCAGTCAAAACTAGTTTCTTTATTGGCTTGTTCTAGGCATCAATTTGAGTCCCTGAAACATCATACTCTGTTACTTGGGGACCAAGAAATATCTAATACTTACTCGATCCGTAACCTTGGTGTTACATTTGATAGGTCCATGCCCATGTGCAATCACATCACTGCTTTGTCACGCTCCATCCACTGGATGTTGCACAATCTCAATCGTATTCGTAAACACCTTGATACTGAGACATGTCTAATATTGTTTCGCACTTCTTTATTTGTCCTAGATTAGATTAATCGTAAATTCACTCAGTATGGTAATTGAAGAACAGCTTAATCGCCTTCAGGTCCTTCAAAACAGATGTGGCGTCTGATTTTGATACAACCTACTCGCGCTTTGCCTCCATTATCCATTCCCCTTCATTGGTTTGCCTATTGCCATAGCATGTGAATACAACTTCTCCCATCAACGTTAAAAAAGGCTTTTCATCTGAATTTCCTCAGTATCCTTAGCTTCTTATTTTCAGTTATAACAGAACCACATACGCACTTCGCTCCAGCTCAACCATCAAATTTCAAGTGCCTCGCTCCAATATACGCATGGTGACGTGGCTCTGGTCCGTTGCAGGTCCTTATTTGTGAACGAATTGCCTGTCAACATCTGTGGTCTTGATCACACTCTCGTCTTTTAAAAGTCATTTGAAGTCTCATCGTCCTAAACTGTCTTTTTCCCCCTTCCTAATTCTTTTTCTCCAAACTATCGCCTTGCCTACTTCGTAAAAGGCGGCTTTATAATCCATTACTTATTATTATGATTTATTATTCAAACTGCAAAATTACAGCTGAATGGTCACAACCATCAACCATGTAAGAAACTCACAAGATTTCACAAAGGTAGCCTCAGTTACAAAAACCAAATCCAGGTAAATAATCATCACCATTATTAGTAACATATGTGGGCTCATTGAGCACTGAGAAATCCACTTTAATAACATGGTGGCAATGAGCATATTGGAAGACCCCGAAATAAGATTTATGTCCCTTCTAGAAGCTTGAGTTTGCATAAGTTGATCATCAAGTACCTCCATGTATTCAGTCGACATTTAGGAGGCCTATTAAAAACCCGATTAGCTGAGACTTAATTCCTAAAAGCACCACACCACCATGATTTCCTGTCAATTTCTATATAAACAATAATCACTAGGTAAAATTTCCCCATCTTATAGTATCATCCAACCATGATTCAGTAACACAATGATATCAAAAATTTTCAGAAGCAATGTGAAGCTGAATTTCAGGAACTTATTTTTCATGTTTTCCTGACCTAAAATACAAAACATTATATCTTACTGTTACTAACCTTATTATTACAACATGAGTATTTGTACAATCTTGCCATTACATCAAAAGCATTTGAAAAAGAATCAATATCTGCATAAACTGTATAGTCTTAGTTCCTAAGCATCATTGAGAATATCAATATCAACAAGCTTTTTAACATTAAATCATTAACACTAAAAGAATCCAGATCAATTAACCCATATCTCACAAATATATTCACAATCACCGTCATTACTAACACAATCCAAAACATGTGAAGCATATTGTTCATTTGCATTTTGACAAACAGCGTACATCCACGAATTTTCATTTTTCCACAGTTGAGAGAACAGTTAAAAGAGCATCATTGTCATCAACACAGTTTTCCTGTATGGGCCATTTGCACGACCTCCATCACAGTCACCATCAAAGTTACTTTTGATGATGTTCCTTGTCAATTCTGATATCAGATGTCAGCCATGCTGGTTGATTTCCCAATAATGGTCCCTGAGAATTTGTTCCGCTGTAATCTTGTCGAGGTAAGACTTTGTTCACGTCCTTCCTAAACATCGATGGGTGGGCGGCTCGCGCAAAAACATCTTTGAAGTTTCCGGGCGAGAAAACCTGATAGCCCTTCCTGTTGGGATCAGACCAACCTTGGATAAATCCTTACCTGCTGCATTGTCATGAAAGCCAACTATATGCGTACACATAGATATTTAATCCATGTGGTTCAACAGAAGCTAATTTGAAGCGAGTTGGAGTTGTATCAGTTCTTGAACCAGCGAGAAATTGCAATTGCACAAGACTGTTTTCTAGCACTCCACTCAGTTTACTGATTTGCCAGCGATATCATCAAGAGTATCCACTGTAAATTGTTTTTGCCCACATGCACAATTATAGTCTGCTCCAAAGCCACTTTCCATCCTAATATCCGTGACAAAACTGCACATCTTGCGACCACCAACACAGAAATTAGTAACTTCGGCACTCCTCGATAGGCGTGACCCCTCTATTCGCTTCCAATTGGTCCTCCCATAGAACAATCTTGGCTTGATTTGCTCATGGAGTTGGGTTTACGGGAACTATTATGGCTTTTGGTACTTTTCTTCTTCTTCGTGACAGGTTTAACCAACTTCAGCATGTGGCTTTTAGGCTCCTCAATCGTCTTCCAGTTCAATGTCTGTATCCAGTTCATCTGCAGTACGGAAAAAGAATTGGATGTAGGCACCCTACATGTACACTCTGAGCTGATGATGCAGAGGTGATTTGTTGTGGATCCTTTGCAGGGACTGTCTTCCACGATCTCTTATCATTTGCAAAAAGATCAGATGTAAGGCAATTTGACTTAAGATCAAAACATATTACGTGATCTGAGGATTCCTAACCTAGACATAGATTTATAGGCTCAACACTTGGTCTATTCAGATCTCTTGACAGGGTGACGACAGGGTCTTCATTCAATGCAAAGTCCCTCGTTAGTCTGCTTGGAAGGGAAAAGAAATCTTTTGGTAGTAAACGCTGGAACACCAAAACCCTTTGAGATATATATATATTATACCTTATAATTTTATATATATATGTATACTATTAGCTTTTTGCATAGCTCACTCATTGAGTTTTAGCACTCTCTGTATTCATAACAATGTGCGGCGTGTAGTTTATGGGTCAGTCAGTGGCTTTATATATATTATATATATATTATATAGTATATATATAATATATTTATCTATCTTTTTAAATATTATATATATAATATACCAAACACCATGTAATTATATTTATGGTGTCACGACCAGGGCACTTCCAGCGTGGGTCTGTAGGTTTTCACAAATAGTCCAGAAGATGCGCAACCACTATACGGAATAGTGGGCGATATAACATCACCGTAACAGTATTATTGTTAGTATAGACCTCGGAAAGCAACCGTTACTCTTAGTTTCACGGTATAATAACCCCCTATAGCCCTCACTTACGATCACGAGTACCGACTTCAGACGGATATGTCACATGGTTCTTGTCTTAATCCTCGTCTTACCGGGGGGGGGTGGGGGGGTTAAGGTGGAACTTCGCCTCCAGTGGCGGTAAAATTGCCAAAAAGGCTTTCGTAAAAAGCCTCTAGGTAATCGTTCTCTCAGCCTTTAAATAACGGTCAATTTAGCAAAAAAAATGTGAAGGAGCACCGGGTTCAAAACCGGGTTTAGGGTAGCCGTCAGTCTAAAGGGTGGGGGGGGGTGGTTGCCACCCAAGTATAATTTTATGGTGTGCATGTTTTGAAAATATTATGCAGAATTATGGCTCTAAAACTATTTTTAATGTAACTCGTCACTTGCCATCATTTGGAGCTGAAACGAATAAAATCCATATTCCCTACTACGCAAAATTGGATTGTCGCCTATTTTCTATTGACTATTTGGAATTGAATGAGTGCTCAATCCCATTACAGAGATCGTGAAATAAAATTTCAAAGTATGACCTCTGGGAAAGGCAACCGTTTACTCTTCTGAGGTTTCACGATATACCCCACTTACGATCACTGTGTACCGATCTTCAGACGATATGTCACTGGTCGTGTCTTAACCAACCAACATGTATGTACACATTTAATTGTTATCAGGGACACATGCTGAAGTGATATATAAAGAGTTTTTTATATAATATAAAAAGTTTGTCTTTTATGTTATATCTGCTGTGGCGGCTGTCCTGTCTTTGTCTTTTCCCTGCCTGGCATGCTGGCCTGCCTATTATGCCTGCAGCGTGTCCTGGAAGTGTTTTGTACAATTTTGTTAATTTTTGATGTATTTGTATGATTTTATAAATGATGATTTAACATCCTAAAAGCCAGGGGGATTTGCAATTTTAAACTTGCAGTACTTTTTCATATATTAATTAAAAGGCTGACTCAGAGATTTCGACTGCAATTTTGTGTACTAATGAAAATATTCTACTAGACCTAAAGATCAGTCCTGAAATGTTCCATTATAGTATAAGATTTAATAAGGCCATAGGCATAATGTTTTATTAAATAAAACCCGGATCCCATAATTTGTGATGAAGGACTTCCGATTTTAGGTTAGCTATTTCACAGAGTGAGTAGTATGCAGGCAAGCATTATGTATGCCAAGAAACACGATTTGTCTAAATGAGGGCGCCATTCCCAGGAAAATCTCCTGATTCAGCTTTAACATTTTCGAAAACTCAATCGCTGACAATTCAAATGTGATTTTTCGATTCGGCCTCATTGCGAATCATGCCGATATGACCTCCCCTGCATATTCTAACACTGTTTGTCTCATAGTCCAAGATTATAGAACACACGCCGGAAATGAATAGCCATAGCTGATATTTTCAGGAAAAGTTTCCTAATGTTGTAAAGAACAACCTATCAAAGTCTCCAAAGTCCCCCTTGGCTTTTTTTGAGTAATCGATTAAAAAGGTAATATTTGCCCTATCCGTGACTTATCGTTTATTATCTATAGGGAAATAACGGTTCAAGGTCATACTGGGGGTAAAGCTTCAGGATGATCCGATTTTTTTCAAAAGTGTATCAAATTGTTTGTCTCGTTGTCTATAAACTAAACGGATATATTTAAATAGTTGAAGTAATTTCCTGCCTTAGTTATAGGGCTCATTATGACAGGTTGCTACAGGGTCTATGGGAGGTCAAAAGCCACTGCCCTATAAGGTCAATATTTAAAAGATGTAGATGGAGTGAAGAAGCATTTTTTACCATAATATGACCGTACAACATGTACGAGTATTTTGGGATTAATTTAATTAAAATTGGACTGTTTTTGAAATTTTACCCCATGATGACCTTGAAAGAATATTGACCTATATTCCTAAAACTAATGGTCAAAAGTAAGGCAAACCATACATTTGTTTAATCAGTGTGACAAGAGGAATAGCTCAATTAAATCATTTTAATGTTTTACCCCTGTATAAACTTTACCCCCTTATTACTCAAAAGGGGACTCTTGGGAACTTTTGATATGTTGCTTCTCACAACATTAGCAAACTATCCTGACAAAATCAGCTATGGCTTATTTATTTCCACCTTCTCTCTGTACACAGACCTAAAGTTCCTGGACTATCATAAAGTTGGAATAATTTTTTTCAGACCGAATCTTATTTAAAACGTATTTCTATTTGAAAGCCTCAGTAATCATATTAGAGTAGGTGAATGATTACAGGAGTTCCCACTACCCATGTGAAGTGAATCCATGCATAATTTTGAATTACGTAAAAATGCCTTTTGTTGGGAGCTATAAAAGTCCAGACGTCTGTTTTTGTTCCTTTTCCCTGTTCCGGCCAAGTCTGTGAGCAACGAGCCCACGTTTTTCAGAGTTGGTTGTTACCTTTACAACAAAAATTGACATAGAGGTTCCCTATGCTATGCCTCGTCCAACGGCATTGCCAATATGCCGAAGAGTGTTTGCACTCTAACGGGAAGGGTACAAACAAGTCAAAGTCGCTGATTTCCTCAGGATATCGCAGAGTACGGTGTGTAAAATCCTCAGACATCATCGATAGGTGGGTCATTTGAGGCCACAAAAATCTCCAGGACGACCACAATTGACTACCAGACGAGATGATCGCCGACTGCTTAATCTGTGCCGTAGATCCCGGAAAATGCCAACGAGCAGTCTTCGTCGTTTGTGGAGAAGACCATCTGGAATCAACGTTTCCCGCCAAACTGTAAATCGGAGATTGCTTCAACATGGTTACCGAGCAAGACGAATGACCAAATGTCCACGCCTAACCGTTCACTACAGAGTTGCTCGACTTCGCTGAGCTAGGGAGAACAGAAGATTACAGCTTGGATACTGGCGACATGTTGTCTTTGTGAACGAGAGCCGCTACATCCTTGACCGTCAAGACGGAAGACAAAGGGTTCGTCGATTACGTTGTGAGAACCTCCGAGATGACTGTATTTAGGAATTGACTCAAGTTGGTGGCGGCTCAGTGATGGTATGGGCCGGTATTCATTATGGAGGAAAAACGTCACTGGTGATGCAAAATGGAAACATGAACGCCGTCGTGTACTTTCTGGAAAACCACTGCCTGCCACATGCGAGAAGGGTTTATGCAAAAAAATTTCGGCTGCAAGACGACAACGCCACGCCGCACAGGGCCACTGTAGTGACAATTTCTTGAGGCAGAGAGGGTGGAGGAGACACCATAGCCTGCTTGCTCCCTTGATATGAACCCTATCGAACATGCCTGGATGCCATAGGCCGAACCATCAATGACAAGGACAACCTTCCTCAAACTCTACAGGAGTTAGCTCAGGCTCTGACCGATGAGTGGGACGCTCTGCCTATTGACATCATAAACAACCTTGTGGACAGTATGCCGCGACGTCTTGACGCATTGATTCATGCCAGGGGTGGTCATACTCAATATTAGTGACCATTTGACATTTAAAACAGTACTATTGGAACATTTCGATATATGGAATCACTCAAAATCTGTCATCTGTAAAACTGACTGGTGTGAACAAATTGTAACAAAATCCTTAAATCTGCTGTTCAAATACCCCTTTTCCTTTCAGGCTAAGGACACAGTTCGTTAAGGGTTAATTGTGGACTGAGTTCATGGTTATATATTTTCGGAAGAGACTGATCAATCAAGTAGTGCGGCGATATACACGCTAGATATCGGAAATACCATAAAATTCCATAAAAAGTTGTACAAATTATTTTATTCCAACTTTATGAGCAACAGTGTACATGGACTTTTGATATTTAATTTATATTTATTTTCTTTAATTTGAACAGTTTTATCGATTTTCCTACCTAAACTGTTTGTACTGCAGCTGTGGCCATTCCAATCAATACCATCAACAAAGGCGGTACCTATAACAAATATTATGATTCCGGTTTTGATTCAATCATTAGCAGAAAATGAGCTAACATGCTTATCGTATAGGCACAGTTTCGCCGAAATTCAGAAGTGGAGGAAGCTATGGCAATAATGGTTTGTAAACGTAATCGTCGCATGTGTCTTGTCTTTGCTATTTGTGGCATTTTTGTGTATACCTTGCTGTGCTAAAACTATTTTAAGCCTAATGCCTTCCACATGCTGAAAGTAGTTCGTGAAATGTCAAATGATATCACCGAAATGTTCGCATCCTATACATACGTGAATCTGCAAATGATGAATGATTCGCTCTATGGAAATGGCTCAAGATTACAACAGGTCAAAAACGACAATCGAATATTAAACACACATGAAACAAATACGGTAGCGCCAGTCTCACTGAAGTCTTCGCGTGATAAAAATGTTTTAACCAAAAACGATACCGTGTCGAATGCCAATGCTGATCGCGAACAGCAATATTGGGAAAAGTTCGTTAAAGACGGTTCTTTTATCAACAGGACAGTGGTAAACCCCAGTTATAAATACGTATTTTCTAATTCGGACCTCTGTAACAGGAACTCCAGCAACGACGATGTATTCCTTTTGATCATGATACCGTCAGCACCTAGCGAGAAGAGACGTAACTCGAAAAACTTGGGCGAACCTGAGCCACGTGGAGGGAAAACGCATTGCTACCGTTTTCCTTTTGGCTCAAAGCACTCATTACACAGAGGAGAAGCAGGTTGATGAAGAAAACAAGGTTTACAGAGATATCTGCAAGGGTGATTTCATCGACCACTATCGTAATCTAACTTTAAAAACGATGATGGGTCTTAAGTGGGTTAACTCCTTCTGCAATCAGACAAAATTTGTTTTAAAAATTGACAGTGATACTATACCAAATCTAAAAAAATTGGTTAAACATTTAAAAGATTCTCCTAACGCTGTTTATGAAGGTTCTAAAAATCGGAGATTTCCGAACCGATCCCGATGGAGTAAATGGTATTTGTCTCCCGCTGAATTCCCTTATGCCGAGTTCGAGAAATATGTGTCTGGATTTGCGTATATTATTTCTGGAGATCTTTTAAATCCTGCTTTATCTGTATCTAATCACGTGCCATAAATACCAATCGAGGACGCATATGTCGGATTACTTATGAAAACGATAGGCATCATGCGGCGATGTGACCGTCGATATTCACAGAGAGAAATATCCTTGGCGAACAATGATACAACGTTTTATTCGCTTAGTATCTTTTCAAAGGTTTTTACGATGCGTGCTTTGGAGCCTCCTGAGCAAGTATATGATTTTTGGGGGAAATGGGTCCATTTTGATGGACACTAGTTTGGAAATATGATGCACGACAAGGCCACTCTATTAACATTGAAGATAACTAATCTTCCCTCGAGAAAGATTCACTATTTTCATTATCTCGACCGTGAATCGAACCTGCAAATCAGGCGATACCGTCTAAGCTATCCAGACGTGAAGAGTTAAAGATATTCATCAATAAGTCCAAGGTTAACATTTCCTCATTTCTTGTGATAAGCATGATTGAGACACAATTATTAAGTCTAATTAGTTAAATTATGATTATAAAACTACTTATTACTCGAGGTGACGTCTTGAGCAATAATTAATCTTTCCCGCAAGATGGCCGAGAAATGGAAAATTCATTATGTCTACAGGGAACCAGGACAGGGAATCGAACTCGGGCCTTCCGCTTACATATTAGGCGCTCTGTCAAAGCCGCGGGATGATATCTATCACTCAATTACCACCACGTCTCTATTAATGGCCTGGCACCATTTGGGTCATTTTGCGGTCACGTTTGTGACCTACAACTGGTAAATTTTTACCTTCAAACCAATGCTGTTTTGTCAACATAACCAATCTGTAATTACTTTTGACATTATTAATAACTTTGAGTGCAAACCTAACCAAAAATAATGTTTCCACTTTCGCTAGATTATTTACTTTCTGCTGGGGAAAATAAAGTTTGGTCGCGTGCGTGACCAAACTTTATTTGCCCCCCCATGATATGGGTTGAAAGTTACCTGTTTTAGGCCACAAACGTGACAGAAGAATGGCCTATTTACAAGTTCTTCGGATGTTAAATTGCGTTTATTTTGATATAGAATAATCAACGGAGTTTTGAGTTATTCTTCAGAGCAATACTGCTTTGACGTAGTCTACTGTCGAGACTTTAATGAGAGATGAAATGGCTAACTGAATAAAGCTCTATAATCCCTCGTTGAATTCTTAACAGTAGACTAGCTCTGTGCAATCTCACAAAGAGGAATAGTCGAATTGTGACAACCAACATGTAGATGTAATGTATTAATCAGGCAGATGAATGATAAAACATGTACTTTTTGTAACCATTAACTTGAAACCATGCAACATATACATTTTACATGTTGGAACCAGTAGTACCCGACCATAACGGTGTTTGGAAAATAGTGAAACAACATCATAGACGAGTGAGTGTGCAGGCAATGGACGAGTTGGTATGTGGTCTATTTTGGTGGACACTAGTTTGGAAATATGATGCCGACAAGGCAATCTATTAAAATTGAAGATAACTAATCTTCCCTCGAGAAAGATTCACTATTTTCATTATCTCGACCGTGAATCGAACCTGCAAATCAGGCGATACCGTCTAAGCTATCCAGACGTGAAGAGTTAAGATAGTCACATCAATCAGTCCAGGTTACATTTCCTCATTTCTTGTGATAACAGCATGATTGAGACACATTATTTAATTCTAATTAGTTTTAAATTATGATTATAAAACTACTTATTACTCGAGTGGACGTCTTGAGCAATAATTAATCTTTCCCGCAAGATGGCCGAGAAATGGAAAATTCATTATGTCTACAGGGAACCAGACAGGAATCGAACTCGGGCCTTCCGCTTACATATTAGGCGCTCTGTCAAAGCGCGGGAAATGATATCTATCACTCATCTACCAACACGTCCTCTCTATTAATGGCCTGGCACCATTTGGGTCATTTTGCGGTCACGTTGTGACCTCACTGGTAATTTTACTTTCAAACCCATGCTTGTTTTGGTCAACATAACCAAATCTGTACGACTTTGACATTATTAATAACTTTGAGTGCAAACCTAACCAAAATAATGTTTCCACTTTTCATAGATTTTACTTCCGGGGGAAAATAAAGTTTGGTCTCGTGCGTTGACCAACTTTTTGCCCCCCGCCCCCATGAATATGGGTTGAAAGTTACCTTTTTTAGGCCACAAACGTGACAGAAGAAGGGCCTATTTACAAGTTCTTCGGATGTTAAATTGCGTTTATTTTGATATAGAATACCAACGGAGTTTTTGAGTATTCTTCAGAGCAATCTGCTTTGACGTAAGTCTCTGTCGAGACTTTAATGAGTGAAGATGAAATGGCTAACTGAATAACGCTCTATAATCCCTCGTTGAATTTCTTAAACAGTAGACAGCTCGGTGGCATCTCACAAAGAGGAATACGTCGAATTGTTGACACCAACAGTAGATGCTGTATTAATCAGGCAGATGAATGATAAAACATGTACTTTTTGTAACCCATTAACTTGAAACCATGCAACATAATACATTTTACATGTTGGAACCAGTAGTACCCGACCATAACGGTGTTTGGAAAATAGTGAAACAACTCATAGCGAGTGAGTGTGCAGGCATGGACGAGTTGGTATGTGGTCTATTTTTGGTGGTATGAATAAGGGATCCTTAATATAACGAACAACCGTCAGGATATAAGGTTTTAAACAGTGATGTAACACAGTCTGGTATTCTGGAAGATAGACTCACTTTAGAGCTGGGTTTAAACCGGGCTAGTCCTACATCAGTGGACCTGTTTTCTTTTTCTGTAAGGTTATTGTGAAAAAATTCCTAATGGATGGGCCATGCCAGTCCATCCATGAGGATTTTTCTCACCCGTACCGTACATTTTAGAAGAGTCATATTGAAAGGAAAAAAGTCCACTCATGTAGGCTAACCCTGGTTTAAACCATTCTAAAGTTAGTCTCCCTTCGAATACCAGCCCAAGTTATATTTAGTAAACTTATTTTGCCACGAATAACATGGCAAGTTGGAGAACATGTCTACCCTTTTAAATGGACACAATGGGCATGGGAAAAACTATTCCGGACATAATGAAATTGGATCCCTTAACCGAAATCACTTTCACAAATTTCAAACCATTTCGGTGTTCCATTTTGTGGTAAAGGGAAAACTAACTAATAGTATTTTCCTTGACGCTCACTTCTCAGTCAAGGATGCTTGCATTATACGCCAAAACTAACAAATTGAATATCAGAACTTTTGACATTATAACGCCACTATTTATATAAAGGAAATATGTCATGATTCTGAATATTTGGAAAATTTGGTATGGATGGAAACTTAAGTAACGTAGATTTACATATAAATCAAAATAAGTTGAAAATTGTCCACATTTGTTGAGTATTTTGCCCTTTTAATTTCCCGCCCATTAGCTTACTCGAAAACGATTCCGCAATCCACATCGCAGGCAAATGGTGACGTCAAAGTGATGACCATCCATAATTTACGTTGTGACCATCATATCGCAGTGTTGCCACGTCAATAATAATTAAACACCACGAAATGAAAACAAAATAGTCATCTGGTAACTTTTTTTTTCTATTTTATATTAATTACTTCATTATCCTCATATTACAGTTTCATCAATAACAATTCGAGTCACACGATGTTTGGGTCATCACTTTGACGTCACGAGTTGGGCGCTTTTGATCGATGAAGCCGTGGGCGAAAAATCCGCCTCTATTTTGTCATTTTACATCAAATTGTAATTATTTTTTCGGGAATTCGTGCGATGTATGTACATATATTTTATGAATGTAGTCACACTGAAGCTGACAAAAATCTTGACATATTTCTTTAAAGCATTCATCAGCTCACAGGCCCATTGCTATTGTATATATTATGTGCAAATACCGGCTAATCCACCTTTAACTTGCCAGATCAATATCTAAGTTACTACAAGAGCTTACAATCATGAAGTACCATATCTGAATCCAGGTGTTCATATAATACAGGTCTGTGTGACGAGTTCTACCCAGGGGTGAAGCCATTCAAAAACCAGTCGTCAGTGCTGGCGCTGACATTGTGAAATTGACACGGAAATAATTATTAGTTTGGGTGCTTGTATACACAAATAATGTCATTCGATACAAAACAATCCGCCCACAATCTCAGGTGTTGGATGTTGGTGGCTATTGGGTGGTTAAATTTTGTCCTACCATGGCACACAACGAATGAAAGAAACGTCGTCTTGATTAAATAAACCGCCTCAATGAATACAAATTTTTAAATAAACCGCCTCAATGCGCGCATTGCATTATGAGAAAAAAGAGTACCTGAACACAATGATCCTGTGACACTATTATTACACCTGGCCACCTTAACAATACATCAAGTTGTATCACTACCGATTAGTGTATCATATGCAAAGCGGCACCCACAGTATGTGAAGAAGCGGAGGCAGCCATTGCTTTCTATTGTTGGCACTCTAGGTTTTCTTTGTCGGCAAAACATGCGAGACATGAATTTCTAAGATTACGAACGTTTTGCCTCTCTATCTATATAGAACATCTTTGGTCCTACACCCATTGTTATTTGTGTTCTCCATTGAGTGCTGTATGCATCATTTGTTGCAGCACTGTGCCCAATGGCCTCGTCTACAAGGTCACGGGTTATCCGTACATGTTGCTATGTAGCTAGGACACTTTCTTATAGGGGACACTCAATTTATTTCCGGCTTGAAGGCTTTTGTCCGACAAACATGTTATATTACACTGTAAATTTACCCGGGCTTGATGCTTTTGTCACAAAACATGTTATATACATGTAAATTTTGGCAGGGATGTCAAACTTTGACTAAATCAAAGGACTGAAACCTAGGTTTCTTGAACGGCCTCCCTGCAGCAAACAATAACAGTGAACGCATCAGGACAGTCCTTCTCAAATTCCAAACAATAAGTCTTACTCATATTCTTTAGAGTTTGGTGGAATCTCGCTAAAGCTCCTTGAGACTCAGCATGTAGGCACGGGACAAAATACTGTTCTATCCCTCACTCATACATCCACTTTGCTGAAAATAGGCCTGCATGTTGAATTTGACCCCCTTGATCAGACTGAATCGGACTTAGTAGGCCTACAAGAGTGAATAACTTGGTCAAAGCCTTCTCTACGGTGTTTAGCCTTAATATCCTCAAGGGGGTGCTCAGGGAGGGCCTGGTAGAGGCACACACGATAGACAGTAGGTACTGATTACCCGACTAAGTCATTGGGAGAGGTCCTACAACATTCAAATAGACCCTACAAACGGCTCGCCGAATGCGTTGTGGAAAGTAATCATTGTCCGGCAGCTATCATAGTTCGGGCTCCGTAGACGACAACGGAATAAAGCCGTGAAACTAATGTTGCGTCAAGAGTAAACTGAATGATTGCCATATTGTTCACCATTGCTCCCGGACTGTGAGCCGGGGATATATATCTGCCACACCGGTATAGGTTTCAGAGGAGCTGGCGGTATTTCTGATTGGCTTGCAAGAACTGACAAGTATGTACAGGACCTACACTACAGTATTCAGAAACATCCTTTTGAAGTGTAGGCTCCAAAAGTGGTTCAAATCTATCATTGTCTCCTTGACGAATCCAAATTGTCCTGCCATGGGACTATCATGACAATGCTGATGACCTCTATGATACTCTTGTGAACATATCTGATGAACAACTTTCCACTCATCATGTGCCGGAGCATTGGTGGCCTCCATTCTCATCAGCACTATTGTGTTTGTAAAAAACACACAGGAACGTCCTCAGATTCATGCAGGGTTACTGCCCTTTGAATAAGAGTCTTGAGTGCAGGATCATTATCCTGTTCAAGTATTAACGTGTTATGATCAAGTGATCATCATCACTATCTTAAATATGCACACCGATTTTTCACTCAACAGCTGTCGAAAAAAAAATGATACAATCAAAAAAACCAATTTTTTTCAAATTATATCTCAACATACGTAAGTTGTGTTGTACATCACATTAAGAGAATCCTGGCTTTCAGGATTTTTGTTCATCTCATGTGCTTGCTTCATCGGAGAGATAACCCGTTTACTGCGGAACACAAAATCGAAAAAAAACAAAAAATTTGTGCCACTTTATGGTTGAGTGAAAACGGTTGAAGAAATTAGTTAAACATAAGTATCTCACCTTTGAACAGATGATGAAATTCTATAAAAAGGAGTTCCATCATAAAGCAACTCTAAAAGATACGAAAAAGTTACGTAATGGTGGAAGTTATGATCAGTAATTAAGTTCTGGCTTTAAGTTAAGTGAATAACATTCGACGTGCAATTGTGTGTTAGAAGAGAACCATGAACGTACAGCGACCTGGAGGAGAGGGTTTTTATGGTCTTGAAGTATCATGAAACGCAAATTCCTATCAACACCTTGATACTTTGCTTCCAAATTCAAATTTTTATTTTGACTTCGACAATTAGTAAATGCACAAAGGTAGTGCAATAATTTTGAACCATTTCTTTGGATTTGTCAGGGGAATGTTACAATCTAAGTGCTGATAGGAGCTGCACTACGGTTGCGCCCTAGTTGAAGCGAAATGATTCTGATGATTTCCTAGAGATAGCGTAATAATAATTGTAAACGCCATGATGCTTCGGCGAATGGCGTACCTAAATACATGGTATTATTATTATTATTATTTGGAGTATTTATTTTGGTTGCAATTACATTCCTTCTGGCATGATTTTAACAGATACCAATTTTGTAATAATTTCAAAGCTCCATTTCATTGACGTGCAATAAATATTTGTATTGTTTATTATTATAAAAAGAAGATATTTATCATTGAACTGATTATGTTGACTATTAAAACTTGTGTCTATAAAACTAAACTTCCTTTGTTTACGCATTAATCTGTTTTTTTCTTGGTCAAGTTGCAATCTTTTGTGAGCTTCAAGACAGCATGGTATAACTGTGCGAAACAACTCTGGCCATGCATAAAAGTGGCACAAAATCGATTTTGGTGTATCGCATTAAAAGTATTATATCTCTGGATTTACAAAAGCAAATAAGATGAAACAAACACCATTGGAAAGACTGATCTTTGTTCTTTAATATTATGCCGAGTAAGAATGGCTTATTTCGAAATTTCATATTTAACCAATTTTTTTTGTACCACTTTTTTGAGACAGGCTGTATAATACATGAACAATTAGCTCTCGTTCGTCCCTGGTCGAAGAAAGGTCGTACCAGGTCATACGCTGGTTCCCTGCGACTTTGGTCCATCACCACCTCACAATTGACCAAAGGGCTGAGCCATGAAGTGAGGCTCAAGGCGCAGGGAACCAGCGTATGATGTGATTTGAATGAATTTCCGTTTTATCACTAGGAGCACCACTATAATTTACGAGACACCAGGGCAAATTGCCACAAATTAGGCAAATTCATCAAATAGTCCAGGAACTTTAGGTCTTTGTATTGAGATAAGGTGGAAATAAATAAGCCATAGCTGATTGTTTCAGGATAGTTTGCTAATGTTGTGAGAAGCAACATATCAAAAGTCCCCAAGAGTCCCCCTTGTGCCTTTTGAGTAATAAGGGGTAAAGTTTATACAGGGGTAAAAATTTAAAATGATTAAATTGAGCTTAAATCATGTACTCGTGTATTCTTCTTGTCACACTGATTAAAAAAATGTATGGTTTGCTTAACTTTGACCTTTAGTTTTAGGAATATAGGTCAAAATTATTTCAAGGTCATCGTGGGGTAAAATTTCAAAAACAATACAATTTTTATTAAATTAATCCCAAATTACTCGTACATGTTGTACGGTCATATCACGGCAAAAAATGCTTCTTCACTCCATCTACATCTTTTAAATATTGACCTTATAGGGCAGTGGATTTTGACCTCCCATAGACCCTGTAGAAACCCGTCTTAATGAGCCATAACTAAGGCAGGAAATTAATTCAACTATTTAAATATATCCTTTCAGTTTATACACAACGAGACGAACAATTTGATACACGTTTGAAAAGAATCGGATCATTCTGAAGCTTTACCCCCAGTATGACCTTGAACCGTTATTTCCCTATAGTTGATAAACGGTAAGTCACAGATCGGGCAAACTATACCTTTTTAATCCTTATGACATGACGCAAACATTGCTATACATTTGAAGACAACTGGACCAATATAAAATTTGACCCCTGTACAAACTTTCCCCCCTTTTACACAATAAGCACAAGGGGACTCTTGGGGACTTTTGATATGCTGTTCCTTACAACATTAGGAAAGTATCCTGAAAACATCAGCTATGGCTTATTTATTTCAGGTTATTTTTCTATTACTCTTGGAATAAAAAATCTCTTCCGTACAGAAAAATACTCTGCATGTAAATACATGTTGAATCAGTAGAGAATGCATCGTAGTAACCATAAAAATGCCAGATTTTGATAGGAAAATCCAAACTTACGTGATATATTCATCCAAAATATGAGTCTCAAAAATCTTGATGAAAAATCTCCCAGCCGATTACAGGCGATGACGTCATCGGAATTCCCTTACTTTTCGAGCATGCACAATTCAAGCGGAGAGCAAATCGGCGTGTAGAAATCGATGTGCTATGCACTTACTCAGATCCTGCCCTTGACTTGGAGAACCTGTCTCCCCTGAAGAGGGAAGTTGACCTATTTCATCTAATTCTGTCACGAACGTGCCCTCCTAATCCAAATTAGGGGCGGGGTCATCTTCCTTCCCATCACTACTTGGTTTAAGCTTGGCTTTCCTAGCCATACTCCTAGTAACTGCACAGGTTGGATAAACTACACTATTCTTATCATCACTGTCTATTTCTGTGCAGGGCTTGTACTTGGTTCGGGATGTACTTTCCCACCTGCCAAATCATTCCCTTATAACATTAAAACACCTTGACTGCACGTTCAAGCCTTTATACTTTAACTATGACTGTACATGAGTCAAAACTCTGCACTTCAAATTCCATCTTGAAGCGGGACACTAAAAAAATATATCCATAACCTGCGATCCAAAAAAACGCATCCTACCTGTTGCGCTGACTTCACTGAAGGGCAATGACCCCTCCAAAATCAATGACTGGGCACAACATGATAATCTTTATAGGTTTTGGATCAACTTTGTCACCATCAAGTGACACTGAATCCTCCAAAACAAATGGTTCCCATTTTCGACCCATTTTCATAGAAACTTTTCCAAAAAATCAACATATGAGGAATCCCATGGTGCACCTATGACAGAAGTTTGGTTCCAATTGAACTTCAACTTTTCAATTGAGGTCGATTTAAAAAAAAACATCAATTTAGTGACACACACATATATCAACACATACATACACATACATACACACGCACAACGGATTGCTAAGTGGTCCTGCCAGCTATAGCTGGCGGCCCACAAAAATAGCCCTGGCGAATATTCCAGTGTAAAACTTCAATTTCTAATAGTGTGACGTGTCCTCGGACGACTTGTCCTTACCCTCTTCCCCAAAATAAACTCTTTATGACTCCCTAAGTTCGGAGGTCTACAAAATATAGGCCTGAAGTCCAAAAGTGCTGTAGCTTGTTTATTCTTGGATAACTCGGAGGCCATGAAATACAAAAGCTATGACGGCTACACAGTCGGACGACAACTATTGGAGCTGAGACTACTAAAGACAATGTCGCCACTACGAAGACAGTGTTTACTGTCACTGTCACTATTAAGAGATAACTCTCAGATGACTCATCAATTTGGGGCAAGATGTTAGGATACTGTGCCTGCTCCCTCAGGTACGTATATAGCCCGAGGTTGTTCTGGCTTTTTCCCGCAACGATGCCCCTACTATCTCCTCTCCCAAAGCCAGAGCGGCAGTTTAATTCAAAACTCGGGATCCACCTGTCCCACCATATGTGCCACAAAATCAAGAATATTGTATACTTACAGACCTATGACACAAAATCCTTGGAATATATGAAAACTTTGATGTTTTAGCATCCCTACTAGCTACGATTTTTTAAAATTACAACAACGGTTGCACAGCCTCATGCTTACATCCGTGAAATATGTTGACCCTAAAAGCACAATTGACCAAATAATAGCTAAAAACAGTGTCTCCACTTCCGGGTATATGTTCGTAATTTATGGTATTTTATATTACCATGGTTACCCCCTTTCTCGGGTTGTCTAATTTACTTGATCCTCGCATGATTGATTGAGTTTCGCTTCGTCAATATTTCTGCTAGAATCATGCATATTAGGCCCCCCCATTCTCAAAATATAAATATAATTACGGCCGCTGAAAACGCTGAAATAAGACTGAAATACATTAGCGCTCGTTCACTGTATCCACGTAAACACAGTTCTCTGTGGCCCAGTGGTATTCTCACGCCTAGAAAGCGAGAGGTCGGGGTTCGAGTGGACGTGTATTTTTCGTCTTTATTTATTTCTGTGCTCGCCCCAGTTTCTACTAGCTTATATTAGAACAAGGTTCTTGAGTGCATGATTCATTATACTGTTCAAGTATTAACGTGGGTTATGACTCAAGGGATCGTCATCACTACTATCCCCCAAATATGCACACCGATTTTTCCCCCCCCCCCCCCCCCCCCCCCCCACTCAATACATCGGTCCTAAAAAAAATGATACAATCAAAAAACAATTTTTTTCAATATTATATCTCAAATACTAAGTTGTGTTGTACATCACATTATTAAAAGAAAGAAAGACGAAGGCTGGCTTTACAGGATTTTTGTTTCATCTCATTGCTTTGTTCAATCGAGAGATAACTCAGTTACTGCGCGGAACACAAAATCGAGTTGTGCCACTTATGGTGAGGTGAAAAACGGTGGAATTTGAAAGAATTAGTTAAACATAAGTTATAATATTTGAACAGAATGAAATTCTTTAAAAAAGGAGTTCACTTCATAAAGAAACTCTAAAGATACGAAAAAAGTTACGTAATGGTGGTGGAAAAGTTATGATCAGTGAGTTCTGGCTTAAGATAAATGGAATAACATTCTATGCTATTGTTTGTTAGAAGAGAACCATGAGCGTACGCCAACCTGGAGGAGAGGGTTTTATGGTTCTTAAGTATCATGAAACGCAAATTCCTATCAACACCTTGAATACTTTGCTTCAGAATTCAAATTTTTATTTTGACTTCGACAATTAGTAAATGCACAAAGGTAGTGCAATATTTTTGAACCATTTCTTTGGATTTATTGGGTTGACATTACCATTCCTTCTGGCATGATTTACAGATACCAATTTGTAAATAATTTCAAAGCTCCATTTCATTGACGTGCAATAAATATTTGATTGGCTATTATAATAAAAAGAAGATATTTTATCATTGAACGTGATTAGTTTGACATTAAAAACTTGTGTCTATAAAAATAAACTTCCTTTGTTTACGCAATTATCTGTTTTTTCTATGTCAAGTTGCAACTCTTTGTGAGCTTCAAGACAGCATGGTATAACTGTGCGAAACAACTCTGGCCATGCATAAAAGTGGCACAAAATCGATTTTGGTGTATCGCAGTAAATTGATTATATCTCTGGATTTACAAAAGCAAATAAGATGAAACAAACACCATTGGAAAGACTGATCTTTGTTCTTTAATATTATGCCGAGTAAGAATGGCTTATTTCGAAATTTCATATTTAACCAATTTTTTTTGTACCACTTTTTTGAGACAGGCTGTATAATACATGAACAATTAGCTCTCGTTCGTCCCTGGTCGAAGAAAGGTCGTACCAGGTCATACGCTGGTTCCCTGCGACTTTGGTCCATCACCACCTCACAATTGACCAAAGGGCTGAGCCATGAAGTGAGGCTCAAGGCGCAGGGAACCAGCGTATGATGTGATTTGAATGAATTTCCGTTTTATCACTAGGAGCACCACTATAATTTACGAGACACCAGGGCAAATTGCCACAAATTAGGCAAATTCATCAAATAGTCCAGGAACTTTAGGTCTTTGTATTGAGATAAGGTGGAAATAAATAAGCCATAGCTGATTGTTTCAGGATAGTTTGCTAATGTTGTGAGAAGCAACATATCAAAAGTCCCCAAGAGTCCCCCTTGTGCCTTTTGAGTAATAAGGGGTAAAGTTTATACAGGGGTAAAAAATTTAAAATGATTAAATTGAGCTTAAATCATGTACTCGTGTATTCTTCTTGTCACACTGATTAAAAAAATGTATGGTTTGCTTAACTTTTGACCTTTAGTTTTAGGAATATAGGTCAAAATTATTTCAAGGTCATCGTGGGGTAAAATTTCAAAAACAATACAATTTTTATTAAATTAATCCCAAATTACTCGTACATGTTGTACGGTCATATCACGGCAAAAAATGCTTCTTCACTCCATCTACATCTTTTAAATATTGACCTTATAGGGCAGTGGATTTTGACCTCCCATAGACCCTGTAGAAACCCGTCTTAATGAGCCATAACTAAGGCAGGAAATTAATTCAACTATTTAAATATATCCTTTCAGTTTATACACAACGAGACGAACAATTTGATACACGTTTGAAAAGAATCGGATCATTCTGAAGCTTTACCCCCAGTATGACCTTGAACCGTTATTTCCCTATAGTTGATAAACGGTAAGTCACAGATCGGGCAAACTATACCTTTTTAATCCTTATGACATGACGCAAACATTGCTATACATTTGAAGACAACTGGACCAATATAAAATTTGACCCCTGTACAAACTTTCCCCCCTTTTACACAATAAGCACAAGGGGACTCTTGGGGACTTTTGATATGCTGTTCCTTACAACATTAGGAAAGTATCCTGAAAACATCAGCTATGGCTTATTTATTTCAGGTTATTTTTCTATTACTCTTGGAATAAAAAATCTCTTCCGTACAGAAAAATACTCTGCATGTAAATACATGTTGAATCAGTAGAGAATGCATCGTAGTAACCATAAAAATGCCAGATTTTGATAGGAAAATCCAAACTTACGTGATATATTCATCCAAAATATGAGTCTCAAAAATCTTGATGAAAAATCTCCCAGCCGATTACAGGCGATGACGTCATCGGAATTCCCTTACTTTTCGAGCATGCACAATTCAAGCGGAGAGCAAATCGGCGTGTAGAAATCGATGTGCTATGCACTTACTCAGATCCTGCCCTTGACTTGGAGAACCTGTCTCCCCTGAAGAGGGAAGTTGACCTATTTCATCTAATTCTGTCACGAACGTGCCCTCCTAATCCAAATTAGGGGCGGGGTCATCTTCCTTCCCATCACTACTTGGTTTAAGCTTGGCTTTCCTAGCCATACTCCTAGTAACTGCACAGGTTGGATAAACTACACTATTCTTATCATCACTGTCTATTTCTGTGCAGGGCTTGTACTTGGTTCGGGATGTACTTTCCCACCTGCCAATCAATCCATTATAACATCGAAAACTCCTTGGAATGCAAGTTCAAGCCTTTTTACTGTACCTGAGTCAAATTCATTCAAAGTCACTTTGAAGAGGGACACTAAAAGAATATCCATACCTTTGGATCAAAGCATCCTTACCTGTTGCGCTGACTTCACTGAAGGGCAATGACCCCTCCAAAGCAATGACTGGGCACAACATGATAATCTTATAGGTTTTGGATAACTTGGCACCATCAAGGACACTGAAATCATCCAAAAACAAATGGTTCCATTTTGAACCCATTTTCATAGTTTCAAAAAATCAGAAAACTCAACCATTTTCAATTGTGATTTTTACAGAAAAATCAGGAAAAATTGGACCCATTTTCATAGTAAATTGAGACCAAAAATGAAAAATGGTAAAAAATTAAAAAAAAAAAAAAAAATGACCTCAAAAAATGACCCATCATCATAGTAGCATGGTGGGGAAAACCGACCCATCATTATAGTATAAGGGGTGAAAATGTGAGCCATTGGGATCGGCCACATATGACCTACCCTTTTCCAATGAGTAGCCCCGGGGGGTCTTCGGTTAACACTAGCCCGGACTTTGGGCTTACTCCAGCCCAGATTCGCTTCAGCGGTCCATGTTTTGGCGCAGTGAAGGTGAACCATTGCTGTTTGAAGGCAATAGAGGCGGCGCCTGCCTCTAGATTTTAAGTTGTTGTTTTGTACGATTCTTGATTTGCTATGTATCCGCATCGGATTCGGCTGCGCACCACCCCGGCTTTTTCAAGCACTTATCGCCACGAAGCGTTACTTGTAGGAGGGTAGGTAAGACGACGTGCAACGCTTCGTGAACGAGGGGTAGTACTTATATAGGCCCTCTAAACAACCCAGAAGGATTCTAGCATTATCTAATAGTCATGCAATTAAATATCGCACAGTACATCAGAGTCTTGAGGCTTTCTAGAACTTCCAGGTGGTTTTTTGCCTTGAATTAGGCCCAACGTCGTTAAAAGCCCACTGATAGATATGCAGTAGGGCGCCTTTAAGGTCAGTGATACATTGAAAGATACCACCCCACTCAGGGGGTGAGCAATTTTCTGGACCCTGCTAAGTCCGTTTATGTTTAACACACACCATATCTACACCAAACCAGGTAAAGGTTTATTAATGTACTTAGATTAATTTATAATACTTTATGTCAGGCCCGTAGCCAGGAATCTGTGTGGGGGGGGGGGGGGTGCGGGACGGGGGTGGCGGATTTGCCAGAAGTGGAACCTGTTGTACCAACAAAGCAATCTTTTCGGCTCGGACGCTCGCCGGTCTGACCCAAATTTTTTAACCGTCGCCCTCCAAATTATGAAGAGGGGGGGGGGGGACTACACGGGAGCATGCCACCATCGCGCAGCCTTTTAGAAACGTGAAGAAAAAACAGCATCAGTAAATGCAATGTATTAACCACTTATTATTATTCTAATCCATGCTCCACAAGCATGAAACAACAAAATTACACAGGCGGCAAACTTTAACATACCCAAAGCGGACTTCAATATTATCAAATCGACCTTCAACATGATTAAACGGACCTTTGTCATTTTAGGGGGTGCGTCGCTACCCCCCGCACCCCCCCTGGATACGGCCCTGCTTTATGTGCTAAGTTAAGTTTAACCCCAATGTTAGCTGAAAAGTGAATAAATTATATCAAATTCTCGGGGCCTGTGACCACATGAGCCTAAATATTTTCAATAAAAACGGACTTTTGGGGAATTTATGTAAGTGGGGATTTTTAAAAATAAAGCAAAAGGTAAACTTTGAGGTATGTGCTTTATAATGCGGATTACGTTTCAAATTATCTATTCTCATGAAAAACTATAGAGGGCGTCCTTTCATTATCCGGCGATCCGGGGGAGGGCCGGCTTCAATATGATAGGCGTCGTTTTGCCGGTCCCATCGGTTTAGCACCCCGTAATCACCAAAACTTGACAAATATTCAAAGTCGAAAATATGTAATATCAATATTTTCACTCCAAAATTCCCCCGTTTGGCGTGAATGATTATTCTGAGAGCCAGTGTGTACATGTAGTTTTTTTAATGAATAACGGTACAAACGGGATCTATTAGTTTTTTTGATACGAGGCTGAGTTGACCTATGTTCAACGCAGATTATGCTTTTTTTTTTCGCTTCCCCTATTTATACAGAATCCGACGGGAGAGCCTGTGTAAAGGACCACCCCTTCTACCCGTCCCCGCCGCCCTTACTGGGGGGGGGGGCATCCAGAGCTCCACCTGTGTAGTAACAACACTAGTTACACACACCCACCGCTCGACATATGCTAACGTATACGCTGTATATGAAATAAAGCTGTGTGTCATCTGATAATAAGATCCTGTTACACCTACCTTTTTGCACACCCCGCAAACAAATTTCACTGGTTTAGTTCAGGGTTACGGCCCTCTGTATGATGTCAGGGACCGGCCTAAACTGGAAGTGTACCCATTTTAGCGGCACTTTTTCCCTCGCCCTCCCTTACGGTTGGGGTGTAAAATTGTAAGGGATCTTCGCCCCAATGTGCCGGGACTGGAAATGAACGGTAGCTAGAATACGGGTAAAAAATTGGTATCCACCGAACAGCCGGTGAGAGGAAAAACCTTTATTTGCAAATTCAAACTGTTTTCTTTCAGGACAAAAAAATAGTAACAATTAGAATGTTGATTATATGCTTTTGTGTATTGTAAAAAATGTGTATATAGTTACCAAAGCTGAGGCTGGTTCTGTGTATTTGCTATGTGAAAAAGTGCTCATCTTCCGATGCGGGGTTCGCCGTTTTAGAAAAGGACAACTCTGTGCCCATGTGATCGATTCGCAGTATCTGTAACAAAATTAGTCTCGTTTGTGAATGGAATGGGCTACGCCTGGACTATCAGGACAATCGATGCCAAAATGACCGGCGAGTTAACAATGTGGTATTTAGACCGAAATGGATACGATGATTAATTTGGGTGGCCGGCTACGTGCATGTTTTACTATGGCAGTCTCGCGGTCCCAGTGACATTAAAAATCATTTGACTCTTTGTGATTAATCTTGGTTTCAAAAGATCTTAGTACATTCAGACACATTAATGAAAAATATGTACTTCAACATCCGTCGGGGTCCCCGTTAGTTGTGATTAACCCCGATGCAAATAGGTAATGTCCATAACGGTCATTACCCCCCACCCTTTAAATACTCGTGAACAGGCCTAGTCTTTAGTCAAGTCTGTGTGTAACCGTCGATATGAGTTCCTTAGCGCGCCCCTCCTTACCATTAAGTCTTTGAAAATCAGACCCTAGCACCCGGGATCCGGGAGTGATGCCCCCCCGGGTTTGCATTTTGCTGTTGCTGTTAGGTTGGCATGCATGTCCTACCCCTTGGATGTCATTGTGTCATTAGCCGAGTGAATTCGCACGCAGTTTCGTTTCCATTTTTGTAACTTTTATCGCTATTTGCAGCCATCTAGAATTTATTGTGTTACAATTTTTCTCTCTGGATGCTGCCTGTATGTGATGACTATTACTATAGTTTGGAACAGCGTGAAATTTGTGCGTTTTTTTTTCCCTCTTTCATTTGGTGTGTTTTTTTGCCGTCAGAACTGATCAAAAATTATTTGTCGATTCCCCCCACTGTTTTGCCCCTCTTCGCCTGGTACCACGTACAACCGGTAACGCGGTGTTCTCATAACGAGAACCCCCCTTTACGCCCCCCACGTCATGGTGGATGGTGTGTTGCGGCCGCACGGCGTAGGGGCGAGATAGTCGCCGTCGATTCGTGTATAGGCGCGGACCATGTACCCAGGCCCGGTAACTGTTTAGACTTGCACCACCGTGGAATGATTGGTTGACCTAGCATAGTCTTTTTAAAAACGATTGATGATAGTTGCAGCACAAGTATGCACCACCGACTAAGCAAGGCACTTAGACGTCGGGTCGCGGTACCCAATTGCCACTCACTGATCTATTATAAACGCGCACAGTGACTTCACTTTTCAGGCTCGTCCAATGACCCGTTCGGCAGTTTTGCGGTTTGTTAGAATGAGTGGCCCGGCACCGCCTGTCGGCTGATTTGTTTACACCACACTCCTTGGAGGCACCACAACCCATGTGTGTGTGTCTCCTATAATCCACTCATAAATCATTCCATGTGGCCCTTTTCTATGTAAGATTCCAAACTAGGCCCATATGACATGACCCAAACAGCATTTTTGAATATTTTTTGAACCACTGTAGATTTTTATTCAATTTCCCTTGCAGATATTTCCAGAAAAATTGCCGTTCGTATTTTTACGTTGGCAAAGAAAGGGGTTATGACATTGGGCTTTAGGTGTCCCGTGGGTGTTTCCCCGTCTTTGCGGTTCCCCCCCGACATTGCCCCCCCCCCTTGCCTCGTTTTTCTATTTTCTTTCTGCTCTCCTCTTTGTCATTTTTTTTCCCCTTCGGCTTTTTTGTTTTTATTGGTCTTGGACCCGGAAATGGACCGCTAACAAAGGACGGTAGGAAAGCGGTCGGGAGGAAAGTAAAAATTTCGAGACGAGCTTAGCATTGTTGTAATTTTCTGCGCATCGCCAACCTACCACCCCCTCTCCTTTAAGTCTTGTAATATGGATTTTCCTTGTTGTATTGCGGGACCCCGGGGTAGTACGAGGGCGGGGCGGACTGGGGAGTTCCGTGTCTGTCGTCGCAGGCCGTGTTGTGGTATCTGGCTCTCGGGGCGGCACGGGGCCCTATCGGCGGTTAGGCGCGGGTTGAAGCGGGCCCGGCGAAGGCTGGTAGACCCGCTTTGGTCTACGCATTAGCCTCAACATTCTGGGGGCTCTCCCCGTTCCTGCCCCCCCCCCCTTTTTTTTTTTTTTCGTTTTATGCGCCTGTTCTTATTTTTTCCCCCTCCCTTTGTCTTTCTTTCTTCCCTTTCCTTTTTCTCTACTCGCCCTTGTTTGATATTCCTCGTACCAACTAAAAACCGAAACAAAACTTTCCCCCAATGTTTTGGGTAATGTGTTGTAATAAAATTAAATCATAAATAATAAGGCCATCTTTTAACCGTCCACCCAGACCGTTGTCCACCTAAATCGCGCTATGATTGATTCCACGCACCGGGTGTCAGCTATTGGATCATTTATGTCGAAACACCCCACGCGGACAAGAGAGAAAGAAAAATTAGTGATAGCGCTCTTAAGACAAAGGTGGTGTTTGGCCCCTCTTGTTGTCTCTATTGATCCCAATCGTTGTTTCGACGCCTTGATTTATTTCATTGTAACTACTTGTTTAGTCCCCCTCTATGTCTTTTTATGTATGACCATTGTCCTTATCCTGTGAGCTTGTCCCACCCCACTGATATGTTATTCCAACACCTTCTGTACCTCCCTTACTTATTTTGGTTGATAAAGAACCCCACCCTTTTTCGACTTCACCCAGAAAGACCTTCCCATAGCGAGAAATATGTGTAAATATTATTTAAAGGCATCCACTATAAGCGCTCCCTAACTCTTCGTTATTCGAGTTTCACATTCTGGGGGATTTAGCAATTGAACCGTATTTATTATGTGAGGTGTGTTTCGACTGTATGTTTTCCTGGTTCTACCCCCCCTTATTCATTTATCGCGCTTGCGGGGTTACCGCGGAGAGAAACCGACATACTGACTCTGTTTGTTCCCTTGCCTCAATTAACGATGGTATGAAGTTTCAGGTTTGCTTGTACGTGTTTTGAGAGATGCCATCTTGGCCCCTGTTTTGTATTTGGAATTTATGGCGATTGATTGTCTTTATAATCGTTCCTGTATTTTTTTGTTCTTTTTTTGTATTGTTTCTCCCATTCATCTTTGTATTACTAACACACCCCTGTCTGTTAGAGCGTTGGGCTTGTAGAATACCCTTCAGATCCCTTTGAGCTATTCTGCGTTCACCCTCGCCTTTATCAAGCAAATAAACCTAATAAGTCGATCACTTCCTGGATTCCATTAGAAAGTAAACACAAGAAGTCCACAATGGCAGAGCTTCAGGCACAGTGATTAGGGCATCAAAATTTAACACAAGCATTAATAGGAATTATTTTCAAACAAGTTTTGGGGATTTCTGTCTCTGTCCTGTCATTATTTTTATGATGCTTGTTTTGTGTGAGTGTTTTGGCTGTACGACTTCCGTTTTTTGATATTTTTATCTCCTTTTTTAGTGTAATATGTGAAAAAATGAAAAGGACCCTTGTTGGTGCTTTATCAGAACTTATTGGGAGGCACACCAAAAGGCCCTTCATTTTCCTTTACAATACGTTTAGGGTTACATTTCTGCTCAAATATATTGTTTTCTGTTGCTCCCGTGTGCTTGGTTTGTAGTATGATTGATCAAACCCCAATAACTAAAGTGTTCAAAACTATTTCCTGACTCCAAAACAAAAATGAAATTTGAGTGGATTTGTTTTATCTTTGTTATTGCTATTGATGATTCTTGTTGTGATGTATTAGTGTAGTGGGGAATTTGGGACGTTTCTCTGTCTTTTCGTTTTGGGAATGTATGATGTGAATTGATATGGAAATATGACATCAAAGAGGGAAAGTAACACGTGGTAAGGGAATAGGAAAAAACTATGCAGAGTCAGCGTTGTAGCGATGTAATGAATGCGGCTTATGAAGCTTAACGGATTATAACAAGTATTGATTTTTAAATAATATGGCTCACACCACATAATCGGTTTGTTGAGTTTTACGCTCCGTTGGGAATATCATTGTGAGTGGTACGCTTTTCCGCGATTGTGGTCGAACCCAACAACGACCTTTTCTTTGTGCGGAAATCTCAGACAAAAAAAAAAACACCATTACAGTAATCCAAATCCCAAAGAAAGTCTTTGGACCGGTCTTAGCGCAGGTCGCCACGAAGGCAATCACGTGGAAATGGGGAAAAGATTTTCCAAGGAGCAAATTGTGTAGATGATTGACTCTGCTGATGTCTATGCTAAGAAGAGTTGCTCAAGGGAGTAATCGATTACCCTACGGTTACTCAGCAATTTACCAGGAAATTGTTGGAAAACTTTAAAGGGCCGCTTGACTGGACATTTCAGGTAATCTGTAACGCCTCATGTTGACACACTTCAAAACAAGAATAAAAATTTACAGGGCAGGGAACTCTGGGTTCATTCTGACCGAGAGTGATGTTGTCAATTTTAAATCATTGAACTTTTCTCGAAAGAAAAGACAGCGAGTAAATGGCATTACGTGTGCGAGAAGCTAACTTCAAGTTTTGTGGGTAAGTTGTAAAACAAAGGACTTGTATTGCTATTTCGATGTAGTGAATAAGATCCACAAAACGGGTGCAGTCGTGGAAATATAGCATGGTGGGGGCTGTATATTTATTAAGGAATTTTACATAGAGATGGCCCAGCGCACGTACTGTTTTAAAAAAACGCGTGCGCGTTGGGGACTCGAACCGGAGGGACCTCGGTATTACCAACACGGCGTTTGGCGACTGAAGCGATCACGCCCAGGGTGGTGAGGAGATTATAAATCATTTTAAGGTGTAGGTCCGAAAGGTCTTGGGATCAAATCACACTTTAGCACAAAGTTGATTTTATATTGTTTGATTTTAGAGTTAGAGATTCCAATTGAATGAAAACAGTTCGGAGTTGGCGTTGGCGAGAAAGTAGTAGAAAATATGTACGCTGTCTTCTGAGATAATTAACCATTGGTTATGTCTCGTGGATCCAAATCAAATTATTTCATCTCAAACATCAAAAATAAAAACAATAATTAAAACTATACATTAAAGACTTTGGGCTTTTTAATTGCAAATATACAGTGGATTTATTTCTCTTTTTGGTTTCTTTTGGGGGGGGGGTCTGTTCCTCCTATCAACTATTTGGTCGGTTCGGTGGTTGGACGTCACCTTTGTGCTGTTTTTCATTGTTGTTCTTACTTTGGTTCATTATGTGTTAATGCACGTCCATGTTTTGCGTTTTTTTAACGTCATGACCATTTTCATTGATTCATGCTCCAGTCTGGTTCTCTTGGCGCTCTCCTGCTGAGAGGGTCGAGTATCGCAGTATTTCAAGCCGGTTTAAATGGGTCATGGTGGGATTTTTTAATAACCAAAAGGCGGCAACGTGCTAGGGTCTTTGTTGAAACTTATGTCCATTCTCTATACAGATATCGCTGGAGCTTAGTGTGCTCCCACATCGGTTCCCAAACGAAATCACAAGGAATTATTAAGCAATTTCAGCATACATGTGTCATTTGCTTTGCCCTTGGTGTTATGTGTGAGACCGATGCTGGTAAACAAATCCTATTACGTGGCCACTCTACAAGCGAAAGTACGGCCTGGGCTGAAACAGATGTAGAATACAAGCTATGCATAATTGTTATACGTGGTTCAGGGCGAGGGTTGTTTTTGCATGAATAGCTTGTACGAAATAGTAACTAACGACCCGTATTTGGAAGTACTTATAACACAGCCTAAATGTAGGTGATCATATGCAGAACGTCTAAGAGGGCGATAGTCAAATATTCTCTCTTGTCGGTTTCGACATCGTTCACGATAAGGCACCGGTGCTGTATACGCGATTTTACGGTTATCTCCCCGGGGGGGGGGGGGGGTTCTTGGATTTGGTCGGGTACCCAGGCTCGTTCCAAAAAAAGTTTGGGGGACGAGGCGGCCGCAAATGCGGGACTACCGCTAGGGGTATAAATTCAAATAAGCAAGTTCTAGTCCAGCTAGGGGATCAAATCAGTTGTGATTGTGACTGGTTAATTGATACAAATAGGAAAAATCTATTCCCCCCCCCCCCCCACCTAAACATATAAGCAAAATAACCACAAATGTGTAATTTTTCGTGCAATAGACACAAATGTCATTTTTCTGTGTATATAGATATTTTTAAAGGGTTCTTTTTTCACGTATTTAGCAAACAGGTCCCGCAAGGGGATAATTTCACTGCAATTTGAATTTAAATTGAGTTTTTTTGTGAATTTCATTAAAAAACTGGTTCCGTTAGGGGATATTTGCACTGAAAATTTGGTCTCCGTTAGGTGCGCCCCTCTACCTCACAACCCGGTTTGTGACTATTCTGTTTTAGATCCCCCCCCTTTTAGTGGGTACCCACACCACACTTGGGAACCCTCCCAGGGTCGTGCTGGTAGTATCCTCTTTCCAATGACGATGACCGGGTAAATTCACCTCTGTTCACTTGTGCCTTGGTGCATGTGTCCGGTAACGATATGGTATGTATCTAGAACCGAACCCCCCTGCTTTGGAGAGTCCTTGCACCTCCTATTTGCCCACCTGGTTGTATCGTCCACTTGTGGGCGTGGGGGACAAAGTTCAGAGTAATGCTGAAAAACAAAATCTTATTCAAATTTTTCCTATCTTTACTCCAGTCAAGCAAGTGAATGGGTTTGTATTGAAAACTGGGTCCCCACCCTGTGACTTTGTCCCAATAGTGCAAAAAAAAATCAAGATATTAATCGTTTATCCATGACCCGCTCCTCGATGAAACTTACCTGGAAAGAGACGGAGGGATGTGTTGGCTTTGAGCGATGGCACTAGTAATTTGTGGAAAAATTTTCACAATTACCACAAAAAATTGGGAAAGAAGTAGTTTGTTGCGTTGTATTCCTACGCCCTGTTATAACAAAAAGACCCCATTTCCAGGGACTGAACAAGATCTTCACAGGGAGCGTAACCCCCCCAGCAAAAATGTTCATGTATATAGACACTAGCAGGTTTTTCGACAATTGGCCTTGAGTTGTTAAAAACGGGTCGGGTTGCTACTCGATGAGCTTGTCTAGAGTATGTGATAAATATGTAGTCTTCCGCGTTTATACAATTAATGGGGTGAGCAAATACAAGTGGTTAAGCCGCATTATAAATGTCACGATATATTCGGTGGTTTTTGATGTGTGCTTGAATCCGTTGACACGCACACGACGGCCTCAGAATATTTATTATGAATTCAGTCAGTTAAAGTCTACCTGTAATAAGCATGAAGTAGCCACAACTGGTTCTTTAAAGATTCATGGTGTGTCAGTGTGGGTTGATGTTTGTTACATTCTCTCCGCCCTAACTGTAAAGCTCGGGCACTTAAAGTTGAGGGGTTAGCTGAACTCATCGGCGTCTTGTATACATTCAGGGTATCCGTACGGACTGTGTGTGTTGTCCGTCTTACACTATCCAGGTCCGTATCTCGTTTATGTAGGCCGAGCTTTGTTCTCTTTCTGTTTGTTGTCACATGATTTTGTGATCAAATAATTACCGCGTGTAGTTTGTGGGGACCGTCGCAAGAAAAGTATTTGACGAGTTTAATTACAAACTATTAAACGCAAAAATTATAGCTCACGATGTGTTTTTACAGGGTGACCCACACAATAACAACTTTACCCAAAATGAACCACCCGTGATAATTCCCCCACCTTTCTGTGATTTTGAGACATTTTGCTGATTTTATTTTTAACATTAACGAATGGGTAATATTGAGCATCTTGCCTGAAACAAAAATAATATTTCATTTGGTTGAGTGGTTTTAAGATATGGTCCAACAAAACAATGAGTCAGCAAACCGACTTGTCCATGGGTTTATTCAAGATGGACTGATAAGACCACATCATTGTTTTGGCAACCGGGCTAGCATGCAGTGTGCTAAATACCAGTTTTTTTTGTCTTGTGTCAGGCCAGCGGTCTTTCCAAATCTAAAATCATACTGAACGTGCAGTTGTGGCTTCAGGCCTGTATCTTCTTGAACGAGATACTTTAAACAATTCTCATAGAATGGCACCTCAATGTACGCCACAACAAAATGAGCCTGTCGCCAGTTAAGATTTACGACCAAACTGTAGGCTATGTAGCTGTGCAACGGCATTGGCCAACAGGGCACCGGGAGTGAGAGTACCAACCAAGCCTGCTATCTGTAACATGAGGAAAATGTTGAAGCGGAGAGATACTTTGGCGAAATACAACAAACGACGAACGTCGGACGGCTACCTAAGAGCGTCAAAACACCTGCGAACATTCAAGCTGTGGCTTAGGGCAGGAGCTCGCCACAACCCACGCGCAAAGCATTAAGGAGAAAGGAAACCGTGTCGCAAATGTTTCCAAATCGTCATTTTTTCAGAGCCATTAGTGATGACATCAATTGGATTCTCCCAAAAGTTAGACGCCAAATTGGATGCAAGTGATCCTCAACGTAGGCTGGCAATTGGCTAATCAACATACCACAACGCTTCTAAGAGAACTTCTTGTTGTTGAGGCCAATTTTCCAAGTTGGCTAAGGAACTCTCAAAATGTTGAGAGAGTACGTATGCGCCAAAGGGAACCGATTTTGACTACGGACAGACCTAATGATTCGCAGGAAACTTAAAAGTTTGGCAGTGTTGTTGGTACAGGAAACAATAACTAATTGTGCCCCTATTGTTATTAATGGAATTGAATGGCCGCCGGTTATCCTCAATAGCATTAACAACATTTGGAACAGAGTTGAGGCGCAGTTTGCCAGCCAGCCAAAGAAATGGAGCAATTCGTCGGCCTGGTGTCTTCAAGACGGTGCACCAGACCCACAGATCCGCAATGAATTTAGAGAATTGTTTTAAAGTACGTCATCTGCATCGCGAAAGCGACGAATTTTTTAAGCTGCATTCTATCTCTGGAAAGGGAAGCATTGTGAACGTCCCGTCACGAAAGTAGTACTGAAGCCATGACAAACGCCAAACCGCGACGAATTTAAATTTTAGTTACGAAGGTGGGGGGGGGGGGGGGGGGGGGGGGGGGAGGGGTTGGCTACACGATTCTGCTCGAAATTGGGCATTGGTGGGATGTCCAAACGGTAATTTAGGGATTCTTACGTGTATTTTCGAAGACAGCCTCTTGTCCAAGTACATTACAAAATCACCTCTTAAACCATTATTCAAAGGAAACTTAGTAAATCCATGATCATTAGGAAAAAAGTTAGGTCATTTAAGATTTAAATATTCGTGACCAGCTATAGCCTTAGTCAAATCTTGTCCGATGTGTCTAAGAAGCCCTACTACCGTTGTGCGTTATCACTTAAGTGGACAAGGTCTTTCTACTTTCGTTGGTGGACACAAGGGGGGGGGGGGGAGGTCCGGAACCCTATGGGAACGTCTTTCCCGAATTGGGAAATTTGCCATTAAAATTTATACCACACTATGCAGGGTCATAAGCATAATAATTAAGCACTATTAAAAATTAGAATTCCACAAAGAAACCTTACAAATTTGGGCAAAACATTATTTTCACATTCGGAAAAAAGGGGGGAACCCCCCACAAATTACACGACTTCGTTTTATATGTGCAATGAAAAGAGGGGTTGATTTGTGTTCTAAACGGTCCAATTGTACCTGTATAATTATACTCGATCTCGATATAAGGACAACTTGTACTTTTTTAAGGGTGAGAGGTCTTTGTGAGGGCACGCACAGCAAATAAACTTCACAGCACTCCTAGTCCGTGCGTTCTTTAATACTGGGTGCTCTACGGTCAATACGATGTGTAGCATGGGCAAAACAGAGGTTCACTGGTTTAAAAGTAAACGTACGTTTAAAAATGTGAAATTTATATCTGTACTAATGGCTAGCGTGCGCTATTGATTCCTAAATATGGTAACAATGGTTTTATTGCGCTGGCCCGCGGGTAATGATTGCGGCCCTATCAGTACTTTCATAACAGTACCTATAAACTACTAATATCCACTCAATCTATGAAAAATTAATAGGTACACTGGACAAAATTGCTACAGGTGTTGCTTACGGTAAACTAGGAGTAAAAGATCTCCCACAACAACATATCAAAAAAGGTTTTAGAAAAAGGGGAAGAATGACAAGGACATGCTAAATTGGTGGACTATACGCCATATTTGAAAATGTTAGATAATCGCCTCATAAATGCCATGTTAAGCGGAGAGATTTCCATGTTCCTGGTAGTATTTGAACATGTTTGCATTGGCTATGCCGCAAGGTGTTGTAAACACTTGCAATTAGGATATTAAAAGTGGAAAAGTGATAGTTACATGATTCAAGATGGCAGGGTAATTTTCCGCCAAAAAATAAATTTTGCTATCGAGAGATTTTTGTCAGACTGTATTCGGGATGGGGAGGATTCTTTATTTAGCAAATATTATGCAGGGAGTAGGATGTATGACAAAACACAATGGGCCAACTAGTGCCGGGTGGAGGTTGGGCAACTAACATATGCGAATGATTAGTGTTAGTGATGGTATATGTTGCCTCTGGCCAGGTGTGAAAAACTTAGGGTCCTTTCCCAGGTCCTTTCAGATAAAATGTTACGAAAAAAATACTGGGGTCATTCGGTACACAAGCTGGAATAAAAATGGGGTCATACCAGTATGATGTAAGAAGGGGGCTCCCAATGAGGTGTTTTTGGAAAACCTGAGTGAAGTTATAAATAGGAAGTGCCTCTTTCCAGAGTTCCAATTGCCATGAAATTAATAAAAATTGCTGCCATGAAATGATTTTGAAATTGTTTTTAAAAGGTGCACGTAGGCTGCGAAAATTTGAATTGGGTGTTCAATTCTTAAAAAAGTGGATAATTTATGCAACTGTGATAAAAGGGGATTAAAGCTAGGAAAGAAATAAAATAAAATGGAGGGTCATTGAGGAATGTGAACATTTTAAAAAAGGGTAGGTCATGGTGGTAATAGCTGTTAAGAGGTCGATTTTTTTTACGGTTATCTCCCGGGGGGGGGGGGGGTCTTGGATTTGGTCGGGGCCCCCTCAACCACACCCCATGCTCGTTCCAAAAAAGAGGGACTATAGGCGCACGCAAACTGCGGGCTACCGCTAGGGGTATCATTCACAATAATCAAGTTCTGTCCCGATAGGGTAAAACTTTTTCCCAAAAAATCAGTTGTGATGTGACGTTCAATGATACAAATAGGAAAAATTAACCTAAAATATCAGAAAAATACCCCAAATGTTTAAATTTTTCTTTGCAATGACAAATGTCATTTTTCTGTGTATATTAGATATTTTAAAGCGTTTATATTTTATTCACGTATTAGAACGTTCCCGCAAAGGGTATAATTCCACTGCACAATGGTCCCGTTAGGGGTATAGTTTTACTGCAAAAACTTCCAAAACTGGTCCCGTTAGGGTTATATTTTACTGAAAATTTGTTCCAGTAGGGGTCACCTTCAGCCACCCCTGAACGAGCATGGGACCCCAACAAACCTCTGAGCAACCCTCCCGGGGGTATCTCCTCTTTACAACGATAGGTAATTATGTTCATGTGCGGGCATGGGTAACGAGTAATAATCATGTTTTTGCACAATGGGAGCTTGGGACCAGTTGCAAGTAATGCTAACACAAAATCTTATTCATTTCCTCTCTTCTCACTAGTCAACGCAAGTGAATGGGCTTTGTATTGAAACTTGGTCCCAAAGATGACTTTGTCCAATAGTGCAAAAAACAATGATAATCGTGTATCCAGATCCCCGCTCATGACAATAAATACCTGGAAAGAGAGGATGTGTGGCTTTAAGATGGCAACTAGTTATTTTGGAAAATTTTTGTAACAATTACCACAAAAATTGGGAAGAAAGAAGTTTTGTTGGGAAGAAGTTTTGTTGCGTTTTATTCATACGCCCTGTATAACAAAAGACCCACTTTCCAGACTGAACATAGATCTTACGGCGAACACCATGACAAAAATTTCATGTTATAGACAAACATAGCATTTTTTTCGAAAGTGGCTAGATTTCAAAAGGTGTACTTATAATCGAAGATGAACACCTATCCGCGTATACAATGAAGGGTGTGAGCACATAAAGTGTAAGCCGCATTACAGAACATAATGGTTTTGTTTTGAGTCGAATGTTTTTGACAAGAATTATTAGAATTCGATCAGTAAAGTATACATGTATATAAGCATGAAGTCACAAGTTCTTTAACAGATGGTGTCATGTGGTGATTGTTTGTACATTTTTAATGTAAACCGGGCACTTAAAGTGAGGGTTAGTTTCATTGCTTCTCTGTATTCAACCACAATTATTATTTTTCCGTTACACTAAGGTCAGTTTATAGTCCGACTTTGTCTTTCAAATTAGTTGTGACAAATGAATGTTTGTGGTGACGTCAGAAAGTATTTTTGACCGTAATTACAAACAGAAACCGGCCAAAACATATATTTACGCGGTGTGTGTAAGGGTGACCCAATAAAAACTTTACCCAAAATGAAAGTGATATATTTCCACTTCTGTATTTTGATTTCTGTGGATTATTACCATAAAGAAGGGTAAATGAGCAGCTGCCTTGAAAAAAAAAAATATTCCATTTTGGTTGAGGGGTTTTTAAGTATGGTCCAACAAACCAATGAGTCAGCAAACAGACTTGTCCTGGGTAGTCAAGAGGCATGATAAGTAACCATCTATTTTGTTTTGGCAACGGGGCTTAGCATGCAGATGTGCCTGAAATACCAGTTTTTGTCTTGTGTCAGGGCGTCTTTTCAAATCTAAAAATCATACTGTAACGTGCAGTTGTGCTTCAAGCCTGATATCTTTCTTGAACGAGAACTTTAAACATTCTCATAGTAATGGCGCCTCAATTTCACGGCCACAAAAAAATGAGCCTTCTGCGTTAAGATTTTACTTACCAAACTGCTAGCATTGTAGCTGTGCCAACGGCAATGGCCAAAGAGTTCCCTGTGGAGTGAGAGTCCAACCAGCTTGCATCTGAACAGAGAAAATTTTGAAGAGGAGGAGGAGAGAGAAGAGGAACTTTTGCGAAAATACCAAACAACGACGAACGACAGCGGACGGCCTAAAGCGTCAAAACACATGCGAACATTCAAGCTGTAGCTAGGCAGGGAGCTTCGCAACAACCAACGCGCAAGCATAAGGAGAAGAAACCGTTTGTAGCAAAGGTTTTCCAAATCGTCATTTCAGGGCATCTTTAGTGATGACATCAATGGGCATCCAACAAAATTGTTAGACGCCATAATGGATGCAGGTGATCCTCAACGTAGGTCGGAATTTTGCAATTGGCTAATTAAAAATTACCACAACGCTTTTAGCGAACTTTGTTGTTGTTTGTATAGGCCAATTTTCCAATGACTGGACTCAGGGAACTCTCCAAAATGTGTAGAGAGAGTGCGCCAAGGGAACCATTTGAAATACGGACAGAACCCTAATGATCGCAGGAAAGTTTTACAGTTTTGGCAGTTGTTACAGGTAACAATAACCTAATTTGTGCCCATTTTTATTTAATGGAAATTGAATGGCGCCGGTTATCTCCATATCATTAATCAAACATTTGGAACCAGAGTTGCGGCCGCATTTTCAGCAGCAAAGAAATGGAGCAATTCGTCGTGCCTGGTTTATTCAAGACGGTGCACCAGCACACAGATCCGCAATGAATTAGAGAAGGTTTGTAATAAGTACGTCATCTTGAATCGCGAAAGCGACGAATTTTTTAAAGCTGATTCTAATCTCCTGGGAAAAGGGACATTGTTTGTTAACGTCCGTCACGAAGTGAGCCCTGACAAACGCCCAACAAACGGCGAATTAAATTTATGTTACGAAGGTGGGGGGGGGGGGAGGGGTTGGCTACACGATCTGCTCGAATTGCGCATCTGGTGGGATTTCCAAACGGTATTTTATGGACTTATTAAGTGTATTTTTACGACAGCCTATGTCAAAGTGACGTAAAATCACCTCTTAAACATTCTTTCAAAAGAAAGAACTAGTATATCCATGATGATCATTTGGAAAAATTACGGTCATTTAAGATTTTTAAATATCGGTGACCAGATATGCATTAGTCAAATCTTTGTCACGCTGTGTTAAGAACGCCTCTACCGTGGGCCGTTCATTAAGTGGACAAGGTTCCTACTTCGTTGTGGACAAGGGGGGGGGGGGAGGTTCCTGGAACCCTATGGGAAAGTCTTCCCGACGGAAATTTTGGCATAAATTTATCCCAACTATGCAGGGTCATAAGCCCAATAATAATTAAACATAAAATTGAATTCCACAAAGAAACTTACAATTTGGGGGGGCCAAAAATTATTTTCAAATTCGGAAAAAAAAAAAAAAGGGAACACAAATTAACACGACATCTTTTATATGTGCAATGCAACGAGGTGTTGATGGTGTCTAAAAGGTCCAATGTACCTATACTATACTCGATTCTCGATTAGGGACAACCTGTACTTTTTTAAGGGTGAGAGGTTTGGAGGGACGCCCCCAGCCATTACAATTCACAGAAATCCTATCCTGTGCGTTCGTAATACTGTGTGCCCTACGGTCAATACGATGTACAGTGGGGCAAAACATAGAGGGTCACTGGTAAAAGTAACGTACGTTAAAATGTGAAATACTATACGTATAAGGCAGGTGCGCTACTGATTCCTGAATGTGGTAACAATGGTTATTGCGCTGGCCACGCAGGGCGGTAATATTGGGCCCTATAATTACTTTCATTACATTACCTAAACTACATAGTCCACCATATCATGAAAAAACTAGGGGTACACCTGCACAAAATTGCTACAGGTTTTCTTATGTAACTAGGAGTAAAAAAATCTCCAAACAACATATCAAAAAGGTAGAGAAAAAGGGAAAAGCGGACAAGACATGCTAATTTGTGGACGTATACGCCCATTTCGACAATGTTATAGCTCAATACATGATTGTTTTAAGCGAGATTTTCAATTTTCCTGTAGTATTTGAATGTTGGCATGGCGATGCCTGCAAGGATGTTGAACACTTGAATTAATATATTAAAGTGGACAGTGTTAGTCATTATTCAAGATGGCGGTAATTTTCCAGCCAAAATAATACATTTTGCATTAGATGATTGTCAGACTGTTATCGGGATGGGAGCGGAGATCTTATTTAGCAATAGTATCAGGGATTATTTATTACCACAATTGGGCAAATAGTGCGGGGGAGCGGGGCACTCCCTATATGCGACGTGATGGGTATATGTGCCTCGGCCAGTGTGAAAAATAGGGTCTTTCCCGGGTCCTTTCAGATAAAATGTACTAAAAAATACGGGGTAATTCGGTACACAAGCTGAATAAAAATGGGGTCATCCAGTATGAAACTTTAAGAAGGGGGCCAATGATGTTAAAACCTGAAGTTAAAATAGGAAGTGCCTCTTTCCAGAGTTCAAATTGCCATGAAATTATAAAATTGCTGCCATGAAATTATAAAATTGTTAAAATGTGCACGTAGGCTGCGAAAATTTTGAATTTGGGTGTTCAAATTCTTTAAAAAAAGTGGATAATTTAATGCAAACTTGTGATAAAAGTGGATAGCAGGAAAGAATAAAATGGAGGTCATTGAGAATGTGAACATTTTAAAAAGGGGGTCATTTGGTAATAGCCTGGGTAATAGGTATAGAACAAAAAAAAAGTTTTTTTCTTGAGTTTAGCTTATTTTAAGGCTAATACGTATCCAATAGGAAAAAAGCTGTTGTTTATTTTTGTGATAAATATCAACTATAAAATAGCCCCGATTTTATACTTAAACATGCTAGCTCTTTAACAAGCAAAGGATTGGATGCCCTTTTAAAATCACTATTGCTCACTGCTCTCAGCGCATACTATTGCAGTTTCACCATTTCATCGATGCAAAGGAAGTAAAAGTAGGCCAGAAAAGAGTTGTTGTAGTACAGTTTAAATTGAACATGTTTTGTCCAAAAGTTACAAATGATATGCCAGACTATGTTAATGATATTAATTAATTAAAATTAATTAAAGAATAAGTCTGCTACTTTTGTTTGACTTGCTGCTATATACCACCCTCTTCCTAAAGCTCCTCAAGTAAGGGTGCGGGACACCCCCCCCCCAAATTCCACAAAGGGGCAAAGGTCCACTTTTTCGGTGAAATTTTTGATACAAATGTCCAAAATTTAGAGAAATTTTGACACAAAAGTCCACTTTTTGGTGATAAAATGTTCAAAAAGGACCATTTTAGGGGGTTAGGTCCACTTTTACCAAAAAAAGGTCCTGGCACTAGCTTTTTCGAAGTCTTGCACCCCCACAAAATAAATCATGTGTACGGCCCTGGAATCCCTATAGGGGCTAACCAGGTAAGTCCAACCCTATTCAGAGGTGGGACCCTGACCAGTAAAGGTAAAAATTGATATTGCAGTCATGGTGACAAGCAAGTGGCTAGGACTGGCTGTGGTCCTCTTCTCACATAAAGCGCAGAACCCTTGCAATATTCGTTTTGTATTTACGTAGTTTCTCATGGAAAATTGATAGAACCATTTTGAATTTTGTAAGTGGTTCACTTCACCACAAATACCAGGTTTGGGCAACGGTCTTAAAAATAAAAATCTTAATCATGTTACTTGATGTGTAAGGTGGTTTTGTTTTAAATCATACAAGTACATGGATATATCAACTATAATTTTTTGCAATTTTTTAAGCAAATTGTTGGAGGGAAAATATTTAAAATATCCTACTGCAATCAAATGTGAAATAGGGAAAAAGAAAAAGTGCCATATGTACCCCCTTTAGCAATCTACAGGAAACAATTTCTTTTTATTTATGGCTGTACAATAACAAGTACCCTAACTCGTCTCTAACTCGTCCCAAAATAAAATGTTACATGTAGAACTTCGAATGGGTGTACATATAGAACTCTTGCTTTGGGGGAATATTAGCAAAGTTGTTTAAAAAGAATGTAGCCCCACTTCTGCAAGGAAACCTTAGACTGGCCAATTCTGGTTTGCAATCTGTTGAGACATCGCCATTCAGCCCATGAGGAGTCAGCTCCAGGGGGAAGATGCTCACCAGATTCAATACCAATAGATGTTACTTGGTTGATAGCAAGTCTTTCTTTCCACAAGGCAACTCTCTTAAACTCCTTACATAGAGACTGTTTCAAGGGGTTGGACTTTGCTTAAGGAACTCTCTCTGGATTTAAAGTGGTTAGCAACTGGCCTCTGTCCAGCCATTGGGTGCTTCACATTATGTACTTGGCAGCTACGCTCTTGCATGTTCGCTACACTCTTGCATGTTCGATACACTACGACGGATGTCTGGTGGAGCAATTCCTGTTAGGATGTATAAGTTGTCCGTTGGTGTTGGGCGAAGACATCCTGTGATAAGCCGGCAGCTGACATTTAATGTTGGATCAAACTTCTTGGCATGTTTTGATCTTTCCCATACAGGGCAAACATACTCTGCACAGCACAGGGCAAGTGCCGTCGATCTAAGTGTATGTGGGCGAGCACCCCATCTTGTGCCAGTAAGTTTCCTCAAGATGTTATTGCATGAACATACTTTACTCTTCGTCTTCTTGATATGGGTCTTATAAGAGAGAGAGTGCGGTCCAAGGTAACTCCTAGGTACTAGGTAGACAGGATTATCACAATGCTCCAGTGGTGTTCCAGACCAGGTTACTTTAAGCTGATGATTGGCTTCACGGTTGCGTAGATGGAAAGCACACACCTGTGTCTTGGATGGATTTGCACATAGGTAGTTTTCCTCATAATAAGGAGTGAGTTCATCCAAAGCTTTGGAGAGTCTCTCTTCAACAACTGTGATGTCGGCATCTTGTGCGCTAATTCCAAGATCGTCTGCATAGATAAAACGACAGGTTCCTGCACTCCTAGGTTGGTCGTTGGTATTGATGTTGAAAAGGAGAGGTGCGAGCACGCTCCCTTGGGGTAGTCTTGAACCTACGCCATGGACTCTTCTTGGCTCCTAGCTGAACAAAGAACAGTCCTGTTTGCAAGCAATCCTTGGATGAGCTCAGTCAAGCAGATGTCCTTGGTGAGTTCCAGAATCTTGTGGAGTATGCATCTGTGATTAACAGTGTCATACGCTGTTGATAGGTCAACAAACATGACTCCGGTTACCAAACTCTTCTCGAAACCATCCTTGATGTGTTGAGTTAGGTTGAGTACTTGACTTGTTGTTGATTTGCCTGGCCAGAAACCTGCTAATTCTGGTATGAGGTGTTCGTCTATCACGGTGCGATGCGGTCGAGCAGGAGATGTTCAAAGAGCTTGTAGGTATGACTGAAGAGTGATATTGGCCTATAGCTCTAGAAGGATCTTTCCCAGGCTTTAGGAGTGCCATAACATGTGCTTTCCTTCAGATCTTTGGGAACCAGTGGGAGGTAAGGCAGCAATTGTAGAGCTCAAGAAGCCATTCCTTTGCTACTGGGCTGAGATTTTTTAGCTGCTCAGTTGAGGTGTTGTCAAGGCCTACTGCTTTTCCTGGTTGAAGTTTAGCAATACCGGTTTCCAGTTTGTCCATGTTGAAGAGCCGAGTAAAACCAGGGTTGCCACTATACCTCTAGTGGTCTAGTTTGATCTTCTTGGGCTTCGTATCTTGCTGCACTTGCCATTTAAAAGCAGTTGGTGGGCAACTTGGCTGGGTGTAACATTTGGCTGCTGTGGAAGTTCTGTTGGATCTCCTCGAAGCTTTAGGACGGTAGACCATGCTTTCTTGCTGTTATGGGTCATATTGGCGGATTCAAGGTTCCAAGTTTTGATCTTTTACTGGGAGATCCTCTCCGACACTTTAGCAATTGTTTTAGCTGAGAAAGGGTCAGCTTCACACATGGTGGTATACTCTCAATATTTTTAGCACATTCCTTGGAAAGGCATGTATATATTCTGTCTTAACGCCTCTGGGTATGAATCTCTGGGCAGTCTTGTTCACTCGTTGGGCAAATGTTTCAGTCTGCTTTCTTATAGTTAATAGAGGGGGTATATGGCATGAGTGTCTAAGTATTACCATGTTTTTGTGGTTTTGGTGTAACACATAATGTCTAGGATATTTGATGCCCTAAAATTATGACAAAATAAAAATAAATAAGTAATAAAACAAGCTTGTTTGAAAGACATGATGGAATTAGCTCTCTTGAGGGCAGGGGGCAAGGAGTTCCAGAGGCGAGGGCCAATGATGGAAAAACTCCTATGCGACCGTGGGACAGCGAGACACTCACCAGCAGCTATGGAATGGAGAGAATATGAGTCCTGTCTATGACTAAAAAGTGAATAAAGGTAGCTGGGAGTGGCAGATTTCAAAACCTTATATGTGTGCACAAGCGTACGAAATTTTATTCTAGCAGAAACAGAGCCAGTGTAATTCAAGAAGAAAGGGGGAAGTGTGTGCACTTAGGCTTTTTGAAAATTAGCCTGGCTACTCTATTTTGCAATTTCTGGAGGCGAGCAAGGGCTTTCTTGGAGACACCATTAAGGATGGAACAGCAATAGTCCATTCTGGACAGGACAAGGGCCCGAACAGCATTATGACATGCATTAAAGGTCAGAAACCCCCTGATGCGACTTATATTACAAATTTGCCAGTTTAAGGAGCGCGAAAGAGAAGTAATGTGATCAGTCATACTCAGGCCACTGTCAAAAACCACACCAAGATTTTTAATGGAGGAGGAAACATTGATTGCAAGTTCGCCAACATGAAGAGTGAGATGCTGAAGGGCTGAGTGATGGAATTTGGAACAGGCAAGAAAGAGTTCAGTCTTGGAATTGTTCAACTTAAGTTTATTATTGCACAACCAAGACTGCAACTCTTCGATGCACTGAGAGAGCCTAAGCAAACAGCAGGCAGCATCACCAGGATGTGTAGGATCAAACTTACTGAGTAACTGAACATCATCAGCATATAGATTATATACTTAATGACATGTTTGCAAATAATTTCAGCTAGTGTAATAACATCCAGGAATTGGATTTTGTCCTTTGATTTGACATAATGTGAATTTTGAGGTGTGCAGTTTGTTGATCTTATCTAATGAATTGTCCCAGTTCTAACATCATTCCTGAGCATAGAAGGGAGTTGTCCATATACATGTGGAAAGCTTCTATGCGTTTATCCCTCTCTGGGATAAAGTCGCCTGTCTGTTTATAGTTGCCCCATTTTATAGTATTTTTTTTTCTTCCAATATGGGAATCCCGCCACCACATGTACAGGCAATCTTCTAGAGAGCTTAACTTCAAGTTTCAGATAGAATTATAGTGCTTTAGACCAACTTGAAATGTTTTACAAAAACTAAATTCATCATATGCTCCTGTATATTTTTTTTTTCACAAAAGAGGCTTCTCAGGTTGTCAAATTGTGACCTATTTTTTAAATTTTGATCAATGAATTTGAAGTACCAAATTTTATAATGCATCATACCATTAAAGGCAAAATGTTGTACTCCAAAGATGAACAAAGCACATCTTCTCATCCTCATCTTGCCTGCTACATGCACTTTCCATGTCAGAATATACAAAGTGGAAATTCAGCATAACATTATAGCAAATCTCTCTTTTTTTTTTAGTCAGGGCATAGTGGTGGCTCCCATTATTTTTTTCAGGGCAGAGAGGGGCTTTATCGAAGGAATGAAAGGGTCATCGCCCCACTCTGAAAAGTTTTATTTCAGCCACTTTTTTGCAAAATATGTCAATGTTCTCTCCACGTTTGAGTAGCAATTGACACACATGGGCAAGATTGGATTTTGGAAGGCAGAAGTCCCCAAAATTGGCATTTTGTTAATATTTTGCAAAATTTTGCAATGGGGCAAAAGGGTCCAACTTTAGGGATTTCCCTCTCTGATATCCAGGTATGACTCCCTTCCTGGCCTCCCTCTCCTTCTTTCCCCTTCTCTGTTCTTTCTCAATCCCTCCCTCTCCTTCTATCCCCTTCGTTCTTTCATGAGAGAGCGTGGCCCGCTGGTTAGGGCATTTGCCTTTGGTGCAGGAGACCCTCGGTTTGAGTCCCGGTAGGGTCACTTGCTGGGATTTAATTCCAGAACCAAGTTATGGATTTGAGGTGTATAAGAACTATTGATTAAAACTGGAATTCTGCTCTGCACATGGTTCATTTGGACTTGGGCAAATGAACTATGAGAATATCCCGTCCTTCGGAGGGGGTGTTATGCCGCCAGTCCCATGTGCATGGAGAATCACGCTTGTACATGAAATCGACGCAGTTTCCATAAGAGTAGGATGAAAACTGGATGTTCCAAGTCATCCTAGAATCCTGGGCATCATTGGAAAGCAGTATCTGAACACTGAATGATTTACCCAGGCTAAATAAGACATAACTATAAATATAAATGCCTTAGAGGGGCATTTCATGATCCGCAGTCTCTTCTCCCGACTTACCTAAAAATTATATTTTTATATCATCTGAACTGTGCCCGAAGTATAGTATGTGTTCCTTATTATATGACTTGTTTACGGTAACCGGAAAATATTAGCACAGTAATAGGTGGGCTATTGTGATTCACACAATTTCTGTCTAAGTTTAACTATCGTTTACCTCTGCCATTTTTTTAACAGGGGGTGGGGGTTGCCACTCCAATGATTTTCGTTACAGAACGTCAGATTCCTATAAATTTGTTACCGCAGGATAGCTTAGAGTTTCGTCTTTCCATTGCATTCATCCCATTCACTAAGTCGCTCGGAGTATATAAAACTTGTCATTTCTCATTAATTAATTAATTAGAGTCGAAAACCGCGTGAAAATCGAATATTCCTAACTTTTTTTGTGAAAACAATTCACTATTCTACATTGTGTACTTTGGAAATGAACAATTTTGCTGACATGTTAACCTGATGATATTATTCTAACGTAATTCGAGGCATGTTGGTACTCTTTTGGTATCAATGGGTAGAGGAGGTCCGCAGCTATACATTGAACCAAAATCAAGTGTCTGTGATATTCCTGTGTCGTACAAGTATTGTCACTGATTGTTAAGACTTTTCTCTGGTGTAGGGGTGGCTGTATTTGACTGGTATTTTAAAATACAGCAACATATTGTAAAGTTTATGTTAATTTTTCCAGGCCTATGATGAATAAATTTAAAAGTGGAACTTTAATTCGAATTCTAATGAGTATCAACATTATTATACACTATTATGAATTTTCAATTATACGATTAAGTACTAAAATTTACAGGGAAAAAAATACTGTAAATTTTACCGGGAAATCCTGGCATCCATTCTGCCAACAAAACCCGGTAAAAATACAGCTTTTACAGGATTTCATTCAAATTTACTGTATATTTTACAGTTTGATGTAATACATTTTACGACAAACTGTAAATTTTACAGTATATGCACTGTAAAAATTTGTGGATAGGCCAACTAAGTTAGGGTGTTCATCAGTGATTTTTTTTATTTTCCACACATTCACAATCTCTGTATAACTCACCAAATATATATGTTTTAAGTGGGTTTGATTGAATTAATTTTTACAGTATACTGTAATTTTTACCGGGTTTGTGGGCAGGAATGGATGCCAGGATTCCCGGTAAATTTACCAGTTTTTTTGACAGTGTATGACTGAGAAGGATGTGAAAACAAGTACCTGGAAGTATTTACAAAACGCTTTTCCGTTTTAGGGAAGCAGACAAGCAGAGAGAAAGTTCATAGTAAGACGAGGGTTAATGATGAGAATACATTACATTACTTACATTACTTTAATTATTACATTAAATTACAGTACATTACATTACAAAAATAACCCGCAGATAGTTCTATATTATGGATGAAAAAAAGCGACAAATATTGGTCTCTTTTTTTCAATAAAACCTTTTCAAATGAAAGTTTAATTTTAAAAAAAATAGTAACATTTCCAATAAACGTGGTTAAAACAAAGCTCAGCCAAACGTTAATTGAGGTTATCACTTCAAGATATTTTCGAAAATGGTACGCAGTATAAGGTAATAATTTCTCCTTTTTCGAAAAAAAATCGGTTCTGATAATATAATTCAAAGGAGGTTCTTCACGAAAGCATTTAAGATTGCAAGGGCAAAATCCTCTAATCTAAATAACTGCCGAGGGTTAGTTTGCCGCCCCTAGAAACACAAGCCGGAAATAATTTTTTATTGCGATAAAACTTCACCGATTCGTAAAAACACTGTCCATTCTTAAGATCAACAACTTCCCTCACCATGTAACGCCAGAGAATTGTCAACGACCCGCTTTAATTATTTGGGACAATGTGACTTTCTTTAACTAAAATCATCAACGGACAGTGACCCTGCAAGGCAAGATGTAAAGTGATGAATGAGTTCATATAAGGAGAAAGAAAAAGTGAGGGAGAAGGAGAAAGAGAGAAAGAAACTACGACACAAGCGACAAGGAGAATGCGAAGAGAGGGAGAAAAAGAAAGAAGAGAAACAAAACGGCAGCAGACAGACAGAAAGGAGAGAGAGCGAAGAAAATAGTGAAGATGAAGGGACAAAACGTAGAGAGATATAGAAAGACAAACAGCCAGAAGGGGGCCGAGGGCAGAGAGGGTGACCTTCGCGATTCGAAAATACTTTAAAAACGAAAGCTGCCGTTAGAAAGCGTGTTACTGAGAATGTGTCAGATGCCAAGAGTATCGGACGTCAAATCTGATGCATGCAGGAAAATTTCTTAACTTCGGACACGCATAAAATAAACAGCCAAAGCACGAACAAGCCAGATTTTATTCGGAGGGAACACAAATTGTGGCCTGCTCTACCGTCCGGACAGAGTTACTGTTACTACTGCTATTCTGCTGCTGCTACTCTGCTGTCTGCTGTGCTAACTTAACTGCCACACTTCTAACTGCTACTACTACTACTACTGTACTACTATACTAAGACGACGACGACTACGACGACTACTACGACGACGACTACTACGACGACGACTACTACGACGACGACTACGACTACGACTACCACTACTACCACTACCCTACTACTACCACTACTACCACTAAGACTTGTACCACCACCACCACCACCACGACTGCACTACACTACTACCACCACCATCACCACCACCACTTACCCAAGGAATGGCATCTTAGTTTTTAGAACACAAGGGAGTGAACAAACATATCAACATAACGTTGATATCTACACTAGAAGACCCAAAATTTAACAAAATATTTAAACACCAAAACCTGCAGTTTTAGGAATCTGTATTTTTAGGGTGTTGCAAAAGTTTCAGCACATAACGGGTTATTATTTTTAATGTACTAATAACTGTTTTTAGTATAGATGTGTGAACATATATCAGCAGAAATTGCTTTGGTTATTTGATTTTTTAAAAAATATTTCTAAGATGACTCCGTTAGTGCCCGAGGGGGACCATGAGACCCTCACTATTAAACTCACTAACGGCTTGGCCGTTTTGTTTTAAAATTTAGTCAGACATTACAAAACAAATGGCGCAAAATCCCACGCGTAAAGCGTAAAAAACAAAGGGGGGTCCCTAGGACCTTAATAGTAGGGCTATAACGAGAATCCCATTCTTGAAGTTTGGTGAAGAAGGTTTGACGATGTTTTTCTATAAAGTTTGAAGGGTGCTGACTCAGATTGTGTTTTTTTTGTCCAACTATTCTGGGAAAATGTGGGGAACTCTGTAAAATATGGGGGGTAAAAATAGACGGGTGAATTTGAAATCAGTCAAACTGTTTAAACTGTACATCAATTATTTGTCTCCTTGTATAAATGTATTAAAAAGGGTTAGTACATGTCTAGGTTCTGACCGTTAGTTAAGCATGTACAGCCCTATTAAGGTTCACGGTCATCCTGGGGTAAACGGTACCCATTTGCTTCCGATTTTGTTTGAAACTGTTGTCAAATTGTTCGTCTTGCTTTATTTTAGCAAGTGTTTTGGCATTTGGTTTCGTATTAGTAAGGGCAAATGGTTAACAAAGGGTCTACATGGTCTATAGGGTCCCAAAACTTGATCTCAAATTGTATCATCGAGCTGTCACCCAAGAATTGAAATGATTTTCTGCTTCAGTATGACCAGGGCAATATTTGACACCGGTTTCAACAAATCTGATCATTGCATTTTTTTGCCCCAGAATGATCTTGAACCTTATCGGGGTAGCGTGTAACTAATGGAGGGAACCTATACAAACTATCATTGTTTTAAATCCTTATCAGATACAAATACATTGGTGTCATTAAAACACAATTTGAGTTGATTCCAAATTTTTACCCCTGACTAATTTTAACCCCCTTATTTTACAAGTTCTCCAACATTTCCCAGAGGTTTGACTACAAAACGTCTGATTCAGCACCCTTCAAATTATGAAAACATCTTTCAAACCTTCTTCACCCAAAACTTCTAGAATGGGATTCTCGTTTATAACCCTACTATAAGTGTTAACATACAATAATGTTAGTTATATTTAAACACTTCAGTGGTTTAAGTCTTGTTGTACACTTGGTTTTGGGGGGGGTCCCCGACGCCAGAAAACGCGTTTCCCGATCGAATTTGCCAAGACTACTCTAAGACATACAAAATTTAACAAATTGATAGGTTTTAGGGCGATACCGATCTCACCTGCACCAATTTCGCCCGCAAGCCGACATGCAGTAAATAAATAATTCAAATAATAATATTAAACTGGAAACAGTATTCAACCATCCATCCATCACTCCTCTTCAGGTAATCCTTTCTTCTTTTTCTTTCTTCCTTCTTTCTTTCTTTCTTTCTTTCTTCTTTCTGTCTTGCTTTCTTTCTTTCTTTCTTTCTTTCTTTCTTTCTTTCCCTTCCTTCTTTCCTTTCTTCTTTCTCTCTTTCTTCTCTTTCTATTTTCTCTCTTCCTCTCTTTCCTCTCTTTCTCCTCTTTCTCTCTTTCTCATCTTTCTCTCTTTCTCCCTTCTCTTTCCCTCTTTCTCTCTCTCGTTCTCTCGTCTCTTCTCTCTCTCTCGTCTCGTCTCTCATTCTCTCCCTCTTCCCTTTCTCATTCTTTGGTCGTGTCTCTTTGGGTTTTAAGCAGCCAATAAATGTTGCAAACACAACAGCATCATTTAAAGGAATAAAGCGGAAATTAAACAATTCTCTAGGGTAAATAGGACACCAAGTCCATTATGTTTTTATATTTTTGCTCCACACACATGGTCAAATTAGATAGTTATTCTGTCCAGCCTACATCGTGAGGTAAGACACTATTATATTAAAATACCGGAGGGGAATACTGAATCCCGTTTGGTTTATGGCGTGAAGAATAACACTTTGTTTTCCTGAGGATTGGGCCTGAACTTCCCAGAATATATTGAGTAGGAAAAATTGTTGCGTGAATTTCAAGTCATGATGATATTCCCCAAGCATTTTTATACCTCCTGTGCAAAAAAAGTGTGAAATACAGGATCTATCCATTTAAAACATTTCCTAAACATATTTCAATGCGTTGTACTCTCCACAGAAACTCTTTAAAAGTATTTTAACCACGTAGCACCTAAAGAGGACTCTAAAATAAGATTCCTGCTATAACAACGTCTTATGTATTAAACCATTGCTATGACGTCATTTCTTTGTTGTCCCGTTGATTCTTTGCTACGAGTCCACACTTTTCTGCACGAATCTACTGTCAGTACACTATAGATTCGTTCAAAACGTGTGGATTTGTAAACAAATAATCACAACTATACAATGGAAATTGCATTACATGTGTAGAAAAGCAACAACAGCAAAAACTAATAAGTTCATCATTGTCAAACATTAACGTAGAACAGTTTCTCCCTTTTTTAGATATAACATGTCTAGTATTACATGTTAATTTGTTTGACAATTATTTTTCTTCATCTTTTTAAGAAAATCGTTTCGGCCCCGTAATTTTGTGTTGCCACTTTAGATGGCGTATATAACACAATTTGTACACGTGTAGGTTATATGTTTGTTCCACGTGCAATAATTTTACACCTTTCTTTGAATAAATCGTACCTTTACTTCAGAGGTGTTTTTTTTAATTTGGCCAGTACGTAAAATCGAGTAAGCTTGGAAATGGCAGTAGGCCCTATACGGTTACTATTAATTTTAATTTGTTTTTTTGTGTTTGTTTTTTGTTTGCTTTTATATTTTAACTGATTTCAATGTAATTTTCTCTGTGTAATGAGGTAACCCTTTAGCCTAGTTAGGCTTACATATAAAGATTTCATGTAAAGATTTTGTTCCACTTTAACGCATCATGAAAATTTAGGTCCTTGGTTTAGGTTTAATGATATGTTTGAGATTTAACTTGTCATGCGGGTTTTACATTGCCCCTTAATGTTGCAAATTACGATAAATGGTTATTATTGATTCGTATTTATTTTTCACTCATCTTGTACGTTTATCAGTATATAATGATTAGGCCTAGGTATATTATTCATTCTCCTAACGGAAACACAATTGCAACTGTAATATCATTACTCAATCTTTAACAAATTAGTCCTATAAAACATCGTTTTGACTAGTTGTGATGTCTTAGTTATAGATTTAGAGGACTCAATGTACAAGTTGACTAACTTATTTTTACAATGGATTTCCCCTGTATAGGGCTTCACAAATCTTAGGGACACAAAGGAGGTCACAAAATGTATAGGGACTTCAGACAAATGGCCACAATTAAATATTTTTGAGTGAATTAACTCACGCAAACAAATATACATTTATTTGGACTTTTATATAATAATAATAATAATAATACCCATTTTTGAAAGACGCATTAAATACCACAAGGAATCTTCTATGCCGCCTGCAAAAGCAAGAATAACCGGCCCCAAATTAAACACCATAAAGCCTTAAAAATACCATACAGTTTCAACAGATACAAATTTTTAAAACCTATATAAAGATGCCTTATAGCTACAATAAAAATATATAATCGGGCAACATGATCAATTGAAAAAAACCTATAATTATTAAAATACCCTTATAGCTACAATAAAATTAATGAAGTCCAACAGCAAGTCAAGAATCAAATCAGTGACTAGCAAAATACTCAGAAAACGGTAGTCTTGAGGCGACATTTAAACTGATTAACAGTGGAAGCAAAACGAATGGTCTGTGGAGTGCTTCCAAAAGTTTTGGGGCAGCAAACGAAAGGATCTTTGGCCATAGGAATATGTCTGGGCATCACGAGGAGGATTAGCAAATTAGAACCATAATAACGTAAATTACGAGCCGGGGTGTATTTTGTGAGCAAGCTCTGAGTACATAACGGAGAGTCCATTTTAAAGCAATATTAGCACTTTTTTGAAGGGCGTCCCCCAATTTTTTCAAAAATTTGGAGATTTTGTACACGGTTGCAATTGGTAACTGGCTAGTAAACTAACTATACCTGTGAATGGTTAAGCTCGAAATGTCTTATGTTTTGTCCAAACGAAGGAATTTGTTATAGAATAATTATTATCGGGATCCCCGATAATAATTCAACTGCTGCTGGAAACGGCCTTCCATGTGAAAAAGCCGGGAAGCGCCATGTACGTGTCTACGCTATCCATTAGTTGTTTTAAATAGTTCGGGCAAGTTCAGTTAGAGGTTATTAGTTCTCGAGGTGGCACTATTCCATCATGACGACATAACTAACATTTCCAGCTCTTCCGTTAAGTCCACTCTGGGACCCAATTCTAATTACACAATCGCGTATTTTATGTGATAAATACGCATTTTTAGGCATTCTCGTTCGCAGGTATAGTTTTTCCTAGACAATTCCACGTAACTGTGCAAAATCTCAAATTTGGAAAATTGGGGGCTCTCTTCAAAAATGTTCCAATATTGCTTTAAGCATTATATGTGATAAGAAGCACTTTGAACTGTCATACGCTTGGCAATAGGAAGCCAATGTAGCTCAAATAACATAGACTCAACATTGTCCTTTTCATTCAAGTCAGTCTAAGCAGTCCGAATTTGATCGCTGAAGTTTTATTGATTGGTATGGGGTCGCATAGAGAAACATTTGCAGTAGTCCAATTTTGATGTGACGAATGCATGAATGAGACGTTCAGTTGTCCCTTGAGATCAAGGTATTTACGTATTTGACCTATGGTTTTATAGATGCCCAGGAAGCCGGTTGCGGCAGACCTTAACTACATCATGACTGTTCATAGATAACTTATCGTCCCAATACAACACCAAGATTGCGAGCACGTTTTATTTTAGATGCAATTGGAGACGATCCGATGTTGACAGTCCTGTATGGGAATAGAAGGAATAAAGCGTGATGAGAAAACATGACCTCCGTCTTGCTGTCATTAAATTTTAACTTATTAGACACTGACCATGCTTGATGTCATCAACACCATCACAACTTTTGCATGGCACTATTCTTATCAGAGGATGGAAAATACTATATGATTTGGTGTGTCTCTGCATACATGAACACATTTCAATCCATTCTTTGCAATAATGTCCTGCATAGGTCGCACTATAATTATAAACAAATAGGTCACAATAACTGACCCTGAGGGACACCAAAATGTAACGAATGCATATCGGAGGGTTACCATTGATGTTAACCGCTTGTACACGACCTATCAACTAGAGGTGAACACTCAAGAACAGAAGATGTTTTCCATACCTGGATGTCAAACGCTGCAGCAAAATTTGGTGATCTATCGTATCGAAGCTGCAGAAAATCTCCAGCACAAGGACAGCTTCGTGGTGTTGATCACGCCTAAGCGATCATTTGTAACTCTAAGTAGTGCAGTCTCGGTACTGTGGTAACGGCGATAAGCCACTGATACTGGCACAAAGTTGGTGATCTTCAAGGGTAAGTGCAATTGCCTTCACACACACGTTCTAGTACCTTGTGCGAGAACGTAAGATTAGAGTTGGTCTGTAGTTTCTGAAAACAGTCATTGTCCCGGTTGGGCTTTTTGAGGATAGGATGATTGTGAAATCTTGAAGGTTATATGAACAATTCCAGAGACTCCAAGGAACTGTTTATAATGTCAGTAATAGCAGGAATCAATTCCTCTTTGCACTCCTTAAAAAGTGATACAGGGAGAGGGTCAAGATCAGATGATTTTATTGATGACTCCCCAAGAACTTTGAGAATGTCTTCCGCAGACCTTTAACTAAATTCCGACAGTGACTATTACACATCACTTATTTTAACAGATAATGTGAAGATGAATGAACGAAATCAAGTTCCCCCTATCGTGGTAATTTTGCTATCAAAAAACGCACAAATCTGTTTGACAGTGTTCTTTAAACCTGTGTGGAGACGCAAGGGTGGCTTTCTTAACTGTTGTCATGTGGTTGATAAGCCGGAACAGATTCTTGCTGTCACATTGCATTAACTTGGAACGATTATACTCAGTTTTTGCTCTTTCGAGGTCTCTCCTGTAGGCCTTTACATTGTCAAAAGAAAGCAATTTTGTCGACTTCGAGCCACTCTTTAGTCCATTTGCGCTCAACCTCTCTCTTCAGTCTTTAGACACGAAGTGAATCCTTTAAACCAAGGAGCATTGGGACGTCATGAACGAACGCGTCACAAGAGGCGGCCGGTGCGCATCAAGGAGATCCTTCAAAAGGTAGTTATAGTTGTCAACTACATTTGTCGGGATTACATCGCGACACACAAGATAATTTTGAAGATGTAATATCCTTACAAATTGTTTGATTCAATCTTGCTCACTTCCCGAAAAGTCAGAGTCCCTTTGTGGGCAGGAGGGCGGTCTAGGTTCAAATAACTGGAAACAGCGTAACAATCCCCACCACGTAAAAAAAAAAACAAAAAAACCAAAAAAAAAAAAAAAAAAAACAAAACAAACAAAAAATGAGTCTGATGGTAGATCTCTACTGGGTATAGACACATCTGCAACTAAGTTAGAGTCCATGCGGGTAATAACAGGTCAATGAGTATTGCCCTTTTGGTGAGTGGGAACGCATACATGCTGTTTCAATCCACAAGATTACAGGATGCTAGGAAATTGGAGGGCGTCACGATTATCGTTGACACACATGGAAATTAAAGTCCACTGTGAGAAGAAGATTACAGTTGCCAAGGTCAATGGCTCAAGGAGAGTTAAAATTCCAGCAAAAAAAGTCGAACCTTGAGCTTGTTTGGCCTTGAGTGGTTGTGGTCGATAAATTGTCAACAAGCGTATTGATCTTGAACCAGAACTAATGGTGAGACTATAATGTTTTCAAAGGAGTCGGAAGCAAATTACTAAAGTCATTGTGTCGACAGACTTGGAAACCTTTACGAAGCAAGACACAGACACCACCACCAGTTCTATCCTTTCTAGGGATATGAAGAAGATCAAAATGTGGAAATTACTCTGAAGTCGCTATTGTAACGGTTATCACGATCACTGCCAGTGAACCAAGATTCTGTAGGCACACAAAATGTCCAGCTGCATAGAGATGATAAATTCGCTACAAACTGAACTTAGGCCTTCTTGCAGACTTGACAGATTGCGATTTCCAAACTGCAACTGGTACGCGATGTAAGAACATTAGACTTTGTGTTTTAACCCTGGTTAAGTTCGCGAAGTTAACAGAGGAGGAAATTGATATGGGGCGATTTTCTTTTGGCTGAGATCCTCGTTCTAATTTTGGTCTCAGCTGAATCATCTGTACTGAATCAACCACTTCATTCGTAGTCCAACGAGCAGGATTTAGTTTTCCTGTTTATACACCCTTGTGCTTTTCCTACGAGTAGGGGCGATTTTGAATTCAGTTTAAGGTCTTCTCAAATTTCTGCCAGACTTCAGCAGGCCTGCGAAGATGAGTCTATTCATATAAGGATCGCTTCCGACTATTGAATGGGAGGCATGTTGCTGGTATTTCGGATGGCGTTTTTTAAGGCAACAGTCACATCACTGTCATCATGACAAGGACGTCAGTGTTGGGATTCACATCACCCGCGAGTAGGAGACGATAACGAAAGGTTCAGTTGAAGTTAAGATCCACCCCCACAAATTGATTCGTTTTACCAACAAGTTTGTTTTTCAGTTATTGGTTGGTTAACCACAGGTCTGCTTACCAAACTGTTACAGTTATTCATGGGAAATACAAGGTGATCACAGTTGGGACACACAGTCCACACAGCAAAGAAGTTGATTGCTCTAAGTGCATGATGAATAGAATTATTGATTGTCAGGTACTTGAAGAGGCTTATTGTAGATGCATGGTCGCACAGTGGCAAGTCTATGGCAGATAAGAAGAATGCTTATTGTAGACGCATGGTCGCACAGAGGCAAGTCTATTGGCAGATCAATATTGCACAGTTGTTGCGTGGTGAGCCATATTGCAGAACACTATACGTTCATACTCTTTCTACTGCTCTGAGTTCAGAGATTGCTGTCATAAAAAATTAAAAAACTCATAAACCAAGTAATTCGTCACAAAAGATAATAATTATCTTTAATTAAGGCAAAAGGTTTATTTCAGCTTCATTTGCCTGATACCCTGTGTTTGAAGTAAAAAAGGCCCGGTGCTACCCTGAATTTTTGTTTCTTTCATTTCCTTTTAGCTCATTTTATGGCCATTTTTTTTTATTAGTCGAATAAAACACTCAAAACATCTCAAAATATAATATATAAAACGCGATTTTAAAACCTTTGAACCCGCCTTAGCACCTGAAGCTGAACAATTTCTGGCCTTCAATTAAGTCGTGATTATTGATTAACCCCAACCCTTAGACTGGTTTTCTTTGTTCGAATAATGTTGTAATCCTTGGCCTTTTCCTGAGGAATAGTAAAATTCCAAAAATCAACCTTTCCCGTATCGCTCCGGTAAATATATTCCAAAAGTATATGATCTGCAGTGAGCTGGATATCTGTTTTTGAAATTATTTAGTGGGGTTCGTATTCTTCAGTAAATCAACTCCCAGCGAAAGTGCTTGCGAAGATATGGTTTAATTTGTAATTCCAAAGGATAACGGATATCCACTATACATGGTATTATATCCATTGTTTGGGTAGTAAATTTAGGGACAAGCCCGAGACAACAAGACACGCACATGAATGTCATAGGCCTATAGCAATGACCACTGCAGTACTATGCTGCATTTCTACATGCACTGAGCGTGGACTCCGGACCAATTGACGGCTTTCGACTATCATGGATGGGTTACGAATCCACACTTATTCAAAGGTTAATGCGGTCATTGGTTCGACATTTTGAGCAATGGTTTAAGTCAATTCAATCAGCTTCTCGTTTGCAAGGTAAGTGGATGTACATCATGTGTCAGACTCAAGCATAATTTACTTTGGGTTGATAAATAATTCTTTTATCGTAATAACATTTGATGTGTTGGAAGGAAAACGCGATCACGACAAATGCAATTTGATTCAGCATTGGAAAACCATACTATCAATAACATCAATGGACGATTTCAACGCTTGTGCTTGATTTTCGCTGTATAATAACCTAACTGAAGCACGGTTTAGGTACGAATCTACAGGTATAAAAATAATAACGGTGTGTAAAAATTGCGTAAATGAAAATTAGTTGTATTCACGGCAATCAAAGGGTGTTTACAGATGTGTGTTTACAGTTAATTCAGTTTAACTGGTTTAACGCTCGTTTGATTTTCGTATTGGACTATCGATCAATATATGTACGAATCTACAGGTATACAATAAAGAAGGTGTTGTAAGAATTAGTATACAACACAGGCCAGCTTGTTTGTAACAATTCAATTGCGTATAAGCACATTGATAAACATGCAACCGAATCCACAGATATACAATCAAATGCGCCGTAATAGCTGAATACATGTATTAAAATGCAATGGGTTTAAGTCGGAGAAAGCACTCGAAAATTATTGATTCGTGCTATCCAAATCCCATCCCCTCGCTTCGCTCGGGGATTCGGAAGCACGAATCAACCTTCTCGTGCATTCTCCTTAACAGATGTCATTCGTCGTGTAGTCTGTCCATTGGATGATGGAAGAAGCACTAGCAAAGTTCCTGAACACAGATATCTGGGGATATAGGCCGAGATCACTCGTTAACCTCGTCTTACCATGCTGTGGTTACCCCCCCCCCCCCGTGAACTTCGCTCCGGTGCGGCAAAAAATGCCAAAAACCCTTTGTTAAAAGCTTCTAGGTACTCGTTCTCTCATCCTTTCCGGTCATTTTATCGAAAAAAAATGTGAAGGGTAGCCCCTTCACGAGGTTAGGGTATGCCGTCAAACTCTAAGGGTGTCAAGGGGGGACTTGCCACCCAAGGATATTTTATGGTGCATTTTTGAAAAATATTATGAACAGAATGGCTCTAAAACTCTACGTTTATGCTCAAAACTAGCCAATGCAATTCATTTAAAGCTGAAACCGCATGAAAATCCGATATTTTATCCGAACTTTTAGCGACAAAATTGGATTTTCGCCGTTCGGTTCCGTTCGTGCAAGTCCGAAAATCACAGGGAAGATCCTCTTTAACCAAAGCTGATAGTTTTCATCATCCAGGTGATCAGGGCCTGGAATTCATCTTGGGGACTTGTAAAACCTCACAGTCATCTATGATGTGGAAATGGTTGTGGCCTCGCCACAATCGCAGGTTGGTGATGGTTCTACTACGCTCGTGTGAAGGAGTTCTTTTACGACCAACGCCAGTTCTGCAGGATTTGAGGTCTGACCCCATGCTTTCCTATCAAGGTTCACAAGTTTGGGCTTGCTAGAGGGCTTGCTTTCGCCTATTTTATGTGGAAAATGCAATTTGCTACTCCGGACTTGATGACGTCATGTGACGCAATACTAGGTATGTTGGTACTTATTTTGATATAATGGAAAGCTATCCACTGGTATCAAAATTCATAAGCAATCGGGTGCTTTATAACGAATTCTCGGAGGAGGGGTGGTAACCCAGCCCACCCCACCCCCTTGGTAAACCGTGTTACAAAAAAGGCTGGTAAGACGAGGCAGGGTTATGGTATCGGGGTGCTGAGGTGTATTTTACCTATTTTTGGTTTCCGCCTTGAGGTTTCAGAAAAACCAAACGGGAGAGAGGTTTGGTTAGTACGCATTGCAGTGTCCAGCAAAACAACGTTGCCTGATTAGTGATGATGGGGGACTATTTCAATATACTGTGGTTGTTTGGATGGATCCTTCAGTTCAACTGATGCATAATAATCTGCGTTATAATCGAGGAAAGGTATTTTGTTACTCAACTTGAATCTTGGAGGTGTATTTCCACATAATCTTTCAACTGCGTGGCAAGGAACAATTCCTCCGCATACCGGACCGATTGTTACGATTGTACAATATCTTTACCTCATGTTTACATAATGTATGTCTATACGTATCAATTGGTCACTGAATTTAGGAAAATTGAATTGAGTTGACATTTATTCATTGTCAGAAAATGTGCAGTTTTATTTGCGAGAACAGACGGTTATCTGAGTTTAATTCAAATTTTTTATTATGAATTTACATTTGTTTATGCCTACCCTCCCCTTGATGGAGATAGGAATTTGTTATAAGTGGGTTATTGGTCACGCCCTATTAAGCGCATTATGTTGCGTTTAAAACATTTCAAATGCTAAAGGCAGAAATCGGACCAAAGTGATTTTGCACTCTCATATTGATTGAGCATTATGTTTTGTGTTAACTATCGGTTGGAATGAAATAATGGCAAATAAAAGTGAATTATTCATTGACTTGAAGAATTCCAAAAAGAGCTCTTGTTACTTTTCTTTTTTCCAAAAGTTCATTTGTCTAGGTATAAATATTTTTGGGTTCGCCTATACTGCCATAAAGACATTTAGGAAAATATTTCCAAGATTATTTCTGAATCTTTATTTTGTTTTGTTTTAACTCTCGTCTACCAAGGGGGGCTTTTTCGGCTTGCTAAAACTCTTTTTCTGCTACCAAATTGACATTACGCTCACGTTAAAAAAAATGGATCAGGTAGGCGAGGGTTAGACAACCTAATCCCACCAAATACATGTTGTGGCCAATTTTAAAAATCCTAAGCTGGATTAGGGTTAGGGTTAGAATTAGCATTAGGGTAAGGGCTTATAGTTAGTTAGGGTAAGGGTTTACACTGGGGTTAAAGGATAGGGTTAGAAAAAAGATTTCATAAGCTCGGCCAGTTGACACCTTTCGCTCATAACATTGGATTCGTTTATGCACATTTATTAGCTATTGTTTTTTTATAAAGTTTATACAATATTGCTTCAAACAAATACCATAAGAAGAAAGAACTGAACCAAAATAAATGCTACGAAAGGTTAAATTTTATTTGGAATTCGAATTTACCAACTTACTTCGATAATTAAAGGCAAACCCCACCCCCCCACACACACACACAATACACACACAAAAAACAAACTTACAGGGAAAAAAACAAGCAAAAACCACGATCTTACCCAAAAGTATCAATCACGGCCTGGAAACCTTTATGGTCTCACCTTATCTTCTGTAACTTGAAGCCCTTCGCATTCAGCACAGTATTATTATTTTTTTGTTGTGTTATTATGTAGCTATCGGTGCTTATAACACAGCTGTCTGAGAGTCTCATTTATTATGACAAAACGAGAAAAACAAAAAAATATCAACGGCGACACACTTTTGACAAACTAATTTGGGAGTATTATGCCACTAACTACATTCTGTGTAAAATTGATTGAAATTTGATTGCGGGTCATATCGATTTTCATTTAAAAATATAGTTTTTACACGTCTTTCTATGGAAATAGGCATAGAATGGGCGCTATAACATACAAATTATGACCTTGGTAGGCATATATGGCAAGATTACCGCAAATGGTTTTCTGCTTTTCGCGGAAATAATAGCTCTTGAATTTGTCAACTTATATAGTGTCAAAAAGTATGGTCGCATTGCTTTAATTGCTATAAAAATAAAGAGCAATTGCATGGGGTCAAACAGCCGTGTGAAAAGGTATGGAATAAGATGCAAGGTAAGGACAGCAGATGTAAGGATTTTTTTTTATCAAACAGCTGTGTGATAACAGTTGGAATAAAAAATTGTTGCACTTCTTGATGAGAATGATTAACAGTTGATTATCTATGAATCTAGAGTGCATATTCGCTACACTACGTGATTGATCAGTATCTTCCAACATATCACATGTGTGAACTGAATGCCACCAATAATATTTTTATTAAATGTGATTCTGAGCTTGAAAGGAAAAGGAGTATTTGACCAGCAGATTTAAGGAGTTTTTTTTTAAATTTGTTCAAATCCAGCAGTTTTACAGCTAACAAATTTTCTCACTACAGCATCCCTGTGTGTCTTGGTGTTGACGTCTTGCAGCAGGAAAGTTACATTAACCCTTCTTGCATGTGGAAGGACAGTGATTTTCCAGAATGTCCAGGTACACGACGGCGTTCATATTTCAATCTGGCACCACCAGTGACGTTTTCCTCCATAAATGATACCCGGCACCATACCACCTGACCACCACCCACCTTTAGGTCGTTTCCTAATACAGTCATCTATGGCAAGCTCAATGTCCAACAATTCGAAAAAAAACCTGGTTTTTTTTTTCGGCGCGGGAAGTCCAGGTTTTCCGATAGAAAAACTTGGGTTCCGATTGAAAAAAAACCAGGTTTTTCGGCGGAGGGACTCCAGTTTTTCAATCGGGGAAAAAACCAGTTTTGGGCGTTTTCGATAGTTTAGAAAAACTGGCATTTATATGGCGAGAATCAGGTTTTTGAATCGAGGGGAACCAAGATTTTCAATCGAAAAACCTGGATCTCAGCGGGAAAAATCAGTTTTTGATTGACAAAAACCTGGTTTTTCGAAAAAATTGGAAAACAATCTGGCGAGGGGAATCCAGTTTTCAATCGAGGAATCCAGATTTTTTTCGATTTGGGAAAAAACTTGGATTTTCAACCGGATTTATACAAAGTGTTCTGTCGAAAAACCAGGTTTTTCAATCGAGATTATTTCTTATGCCCCAATGTCTTTTAATTTTTGGAACATCCTTATGTGAGCATGCCATAGGTTCATCTCGGGGTTCTCAACACGTAATCGACGAAACCTTTGTATTTTGTGTAGTGCCGTTTAGTGGAGAGTCTTGTAGGATAACATTGGCCACAGTCGTTATTCTTTCTCGTCTCTGTCCGCCCGTCGCCAGAGAGCTGCCTTTAATGACGTCCATAAAACAAAACATTTCGCCAGTGTCCAAGCTGTAGCCAGCGAAGTCGCTAACACAGGGCCGTAGCGGGGGAGGGGGGTGGGGGGGGGTGCGGGGGGTGCGAAACCGCAACCCCCCCCCCCAAAAAAATGACAAGGTTCGCTTTATGATGTGGAAGGTCCGCTTTGTCATGTTAAAGTTTGGTGCTTTTGATGTATACGAATGAGTAAAAGCAGCGATTGAAATATGTCATGACGCTATGTACTGTTTTACAACGCGCGATGTGTATGTCACTCCAACCCCCCCCCATCAAGAATGGTAGGACGACGGTTTTTTTTTGTGTGAAATGTTCGAATTTGAAAAATTTGGGGTCAACCTGCGAGGCGCGCGAGCCGAAAAAAAATGGTTTTGGATACACAAAGGTTTCCACTTCTGGCAAATCCTCACCCCCCCCACCCCCCCCCCCCGCCACCTAATTCCTGACGGGCCATGATAAATCTGTGGTGTAAACCGGTGGTCGTGATCGGTACGACATTTGGTCATATTCGTCTTGCTCGGGTACCAGTTAAAGCCATCTCCGAGTTACAGTTTGGCGGGAAACGCATATGTCTCTCCACAAACGCAGAAGACGGCCCGTTGGACATTTTCCGGGCTATCTACGGCACAGATTAATTAATCGGCGACCATCTCGTCTTGTAGTCAATTCATGGTCGTCTTGAAGATTTTCGTGGCTCAGAATGGACCCAACTTAGACGCATGGGACGTGACCAAAATTAACAACTGTATAAAAAATTCTGATAGTCCCCATCTCGGGGGGTGGTAAGGGGGAAAAACAAGTGTAAAATTCATAAAAATTATTACGATCACCATAACTGTCTGTTCCCGCACAGAAAACTGGCACACTTTTCTTAAATATAAAAATGTCACCTCAATTCCTTTTTCCCAATATCAGAGGACAATGGATATGTATAGACTTCAGCTAACCACGAGCTTAAAGATTATTAAATGGGCCGGGTATGTCGGGCCATTGTTATAGCCAGGTGTTACAACATCACGATTCGGGTTGAGTGACAAATACCAGTCCTCTTCACAATAACTAACCAGTGTTAACATTATATATAGGTCGTTGACATAATTTCTCTGAAACGCGGTGTAATTAAATTTGAATAGAAATGAGTTTATAGGCAATAAGTTACGGATTTTGGTTCGGCACAAAGTTGTAGGTCAAAGCTTTGCCCAGCAACATTTCTTCATGATTTTTGTTAATGTTTTCTGTTTAATATAAATGATGAAAAATATGGCCAAAGTTAGTTGAACACGCACTCTATAGAAGCCTAAATATTTTTATTTATCTGTGAATGAGGGTTAGGTATTTTGTCCTGAAAAGTACTCAGTCTAAAATTGGAGAGCGTAACACAGCTGAAATCTCGTCAGCTGCGCGACAATCTAACAATGGTCCTGCACTCCAGATGAAAGGGAATTGACAGTGTTTTTCTACACCGCATACCGGGCCGGTGATGATTGAATATCTTTAACTCCATTGTTTGCCGAAGTCTAGGTGGATACTAGTCATGATTATTGGGGAAATGAATTGACAGTGCATTTATTCTTTTTTCCAAAGGAAAAATGTGCCAGTTATTTGTGGGAAACAGACGATTATATGATTTTAATAAAGTAATATGAATTTACACTTGGTTTTCCCCTAGCCCCCGAGGGAGATACAAAAGAACAGCATAGAAGGACATGTCCCTTCGACTAACTCTCTCGTGGATGCTGAGGATTTACGACCGGTATTCTGCGAAATATCCAAGGAAATCAGCGACTTTGGCTTGTTTGTACCATTCCCGTCGGATGGCAATCACTCTTCGATGTATTGACAATGCCGTTGGAGGAGACTTAGCCTAGGGAACGTCTCTAGTCCAGTGTTTGTTGTAAAGGGAACAGCCAACTATGAAAAAATGGGCTCCTTGCACAGAGGCTGGAGCAGGGACAATCAACAATCCCCAAAAAGGCATTGTTACGTATTCAAAACATTATCCTTGGATCAACTTCACATGGGTTAGTGGGACTCATAATGTAATCATTCACATTTACCTAATATGATTTAATGAGGCGTTCAAATATAAATACCGTCTTTACGATTTGGTCTGAAAAAATATTAACTAGAGCAACAAGTGTGTGTAAACATACACGCAAAAACATCAGTGTGTGTGCTGTGTGTGTGTGTGGGGGTTTGTTGTTTTGTTGGGTGTTTGTGTTGTGTGTGTGTTGTTGTGCATGTGCGTGGATTTGACAAAGTATGTTGAGAAGACAAATCGGTTTTCAGATAGGGTCATGTTAATAATTGCTCAAACTTTATTATGATTTCAGTTGCAAAATTTAAAATCCACGAAACTTGCCATATCCGCTTTTGGACAGCCAAGTTGGCCATACCGAATCTACTCGTAAAATCTTATCTCCTATAGGTTGCAATTTACATGTGCTACGTATGAACATATAAATACCTGTACGACATTTTCCATAACAATACATATGCGATTTGAACAAATTCTTCTGGCTTGGTTTGTATTTCACATTGCATATATTACCGTCACAAATTGCATTGAATTTGTTGAAAATATTTACAGTCTGGTCTAAGTGCGCTTTTAAGATGGTTATGGAATCTTAATAACCCTGTTTAAAACCATTAGCCTTGTGGTGTTATCCGAAAAACTTACATCGCGGAGAGAATAATATTAAAGCTTACATTAATAATTCATTTGTCATTACAAAAAATAAAAGCGCTTTTTTCAGCATTATACTAACTCGTTGATCTGTTTTGCAAGCGATAAAAACCAAGGCAAATAAACTTTCTATGTTGTCGTTTCTCGTAGTTTTACTAAGGAATGGTGTGTAGGTGTTATTAAATTTTAGAACTCTAATAATGTTGTTTGTATTATGTCCCATTTATTAACAATGAGATGCCCAGTTCGAATGGCATTTATTAAAATGGGATTGCTCGCGATTTAAGCCATATGAAGTTTCATCTTGATAGAAGGCCCTTCACCCTAACACTCTCTGCACAATTTCGCGCCGATATTTAATCCGTTTGATATGATTTTTTCTTTTTTTTTTTTTCGGAGATAAAACGTGATTTTGGAAGCCGCTGAGTACTGTGTAAAATTGATATGGTCGAACCAAATGAAGCCACATTTCGCTTCATAAACTACAAACCCAAACTTTCTTTTAGCCAGAAGATTTCACATGAGTACATGAGAATTATAATAGCTCTTCGGTTACCAAAATTCTTGACAATTTCGTTTGTGAAAAATGAGTTATGGGGCGGGGCCTATTAGCGGTTGCGGCCATGGTCTTTAATTAACTTTTATTTGATTTCGTTTCAGTAAAACTCGGTAAAACGTACAAGAGGTTGTATGTCAGCGTAGCTTCATTATGATTTTGTGTTAGTGGAAAGCAATCAATTATAATGTATTTGAACAATAAAAATGGTTTGTTTACAGCTTTCCTTTTATTAGTAAAGCATGCTGGAGGATTACGGACTACCCAAAAATGCAGTCAGTTGACTGAAAAAAAAATATGTATTTGGTTGGAATATTTAAATCGATAAACTGACAAGCAGTATGGGTCAACGCAATTATTAAACTATTGATTTTGAAAGTGATTTGATTTCACAGGATAAAGAAAGAGAAAAGGTTTCTCTGTGTCGCTATCTGACGGGAGCCATTTTCACACCAACTGTGGCGGGCAGAGTATTGCCCAATTCCCTTTATGAGCCGGAAGCGCCAGGGTTCTAACCGACTCTCTAAAAAAAGAGAGTTGTAGATGGCCGGCATGTAGATTAGAGAAACGCCCTCCGTTCCTATTGCGGCTACTCCTCAGCATTTTGATGTGAATGGCATCCCTCATAACTCTCCCTTAAACCGAAATGAGTCATTGTCATTTAGCCTCTTTAGCAGAATCATAAATGAAGATTCGTTAGACTAAAAATGTTTTGAGATGTTTTCTATAGTTGAATAAGAATGTTGAGATCCATCCTCTGAGAAATATGTAGAACATTGTAAAATAACTGGATTATAAGTTTGAATCAGTCAGTTCAAATTGTGCTTAAATATACATCAATGCTTTTATCTCGTTATAAGGATTAAACAAGATTGAGGGTGTCTCGGGATCTGTGGTACATGATTCTCTGAATCTAGAACATGCAGTGACCAAGGATGAGGTTCCACACCGCCTGTTATCGTTTTTACTCGAGTTAGTTAGTTGGTTAGTTGTTTGTTTATTAGTTGGTTACTAGTTAGTCGTTTATTTATTGTTTTATTGATTGGATTTTGATTGGATTTTTTAGTCACGTCATAAAACAATGTAAGGTTGAACATACTGGATATATGATGGAAAACTTATATTTTACAATGTCACCAATTCAAATATATTATTATATCACTAAAATGCTCGTTGTATATAAAACTAATCATTACCGTCATTTAGAACCGAACACCGCATGAAAAGCTGACGTAACTGGGCCAACATCTTAAAATATGCTATCATTGGTTTAAATAGCTATTGAAGCTACTTTGAATTCACTTTGGAAGACAGCTTATATAAAACTTCCATGCAAACCTCGTGAATCAAAATCCAGTAGCTAAAATGGTATTTGTTTATGGTTGGATTTAGCGTTAGAGCTAGGGATAGATAATGCTCGTTTTAGGGTTAGATTTAGGATTCGGGCTATGGGGTAAAATTTAGGTTTAGGACCAGGAGTTAACACTGTAAAATTACATTTACAGGCTGTCCAAAAAAATTTAACACTCGGGACAAAGGCATTTTGATAAAAAGAAAGGTATGCATGGGTCATTATTTGGTATCATTTTCAAGCCAATAGAAAGCCTTTATTTGCCATTCATTTCATTCCAATCCGATACGTAGAACAAAAGATAAGTTTATAAAATACGAGAGAGAAAAATCAACTTGGTCAGATTTCTGCCTTTAAGCACTTAAAATGCATGACGTAACATGAATACATTTGAATTTATAGCACATCTTCTTTCCATCTCAATAAGAAAATAAATAGATCTTGCCGTTCACTGTGTTTTACCAAACACTCACCGTTGGATCTACCACAACAACTCTTCTAATAAGAGAAATATTGGCTTGTGTTCTTGCCATTCTGGTCCGTTATGGGTCTGTTTGGAAAAAAAAAAAAAAAAAAAATGATTCTCTGAATCTAGAACATGCAGTGACCAAGGATGAGGTTCCACACCGCCTGTTATCGTTTTTACTCGAGTTAGTTAGTTGGTTAGTTGTTTGTTTATTAGTTGGTTACTAGTTAGTTAGTCGTTTATTTATTGTTTTATTGATTGGATTTTGATTGGATTTTTTAGTCACGTCATAAAACAATGTAAGGTTGAACATACTGGATATATGATGGAAAACTTATATTTTACAATGTCACCAATTCAAATATATTATTATATCACTAAAATGCTCTTTGTATATAAAACTAATCATTACCGTCATTTAGAACCGAACACCGCATGAAAAGCTGACGTAACTGGGCCAACATCTTAAAATATGCTATCATTGGTTTCAATAGCTATTGAAGCTACTTTGAATTCACTTTGGAAGACAGCTTATATAAAACTTCCATGCAAACCTCGTGAATCAAAATCCAGTAGCTAAAATGGTATTTTTTTATGGTTGGAGTTTATTTGCCATTCATTTCATTCCAATCCGATACGTAGAACAAAAGATAAGTTTATAAAATACGAGAGAGCACAATCAACTTGGTCAGATTTCTGCCTTTAAGCACTTGAAATGCATGACGTAACATGAATACATTTGAATTTATAGCACATCTTCTTTCCATCTCAATAAGAAAACAAATAGATCTTGCCGTTCACTGTGTTTTACCAAACACTCACCGTTGGATCTACCACAACAACTCTTCTAATAAGAGAAATATTGGCTTGTGTTCTTGCCATTCTGGTCCGTTATGGGTCTGTTTGGCCTGCTACTGGTGTCTTTATTTCAAATTCCGCCTGCTTCACTAGTCCATATGCCTATTATCAGAGGTTTCTTTTTCTTTTCTTTTTTTTTTGTTTGGGTGTTTTGTTGTTTATTCGATCTACAGAATCAAATATTTTCTTGTGACTTCAATAAGGAAGTGTCTGAATGTTTGTTTGGTTTAATCAGACTTCCCTTCTTCTCTGGTTTAATTTGGTTTGATTCTAGCATTCTGTGATTGATTTTGAGCGATTCGATAAGGCGAAGTCTGCTAATGAAAGTGAACTGACTGATTTATTTTTTGAAAAAGACAGTATTGCTGATTATAAAGACAACGACAATTACAATCAGTAACTCAATCAATAACCCAAATTTAGTATGTTACAAAATCAGGTTTCCAGCAATCTTACACATGTAACCATCGCAAATCGGACCACTTCGAATTTGCACTCTTCTTTTTGTCGAAGCATATCTTTTGTTCTACATATCGGATTGAAATGAAATCAACGGCAAAAAAGAGCTTATTTATTTGGCTTTAAAAGCATACCATACCCATGCGTACTTTATTTGTTTATACAAAATGCCTTTGTTCCGAGTTTTGACATTTTATTGGGAGAGCCTGTATAAGGTCTTTTGCACTCCGTTAGTGCCCCCAAATACCTTTGCCGATTTTTTCCCAAAGAAAAATGTAGCACACATATCGAAAGCCATTACCATTACTGAAAGAAAATTTTATAAATATTAATCGGTTTGAAAATTAGGGACCATGGGGACCAAGCATTAATTAAAACTTCTCTCACATTGGGAACTAAATATTTAAAATTGATTATGTAGAACTTAAAAAGTAGGGTTTGATACCTTTTTGGATTTTGTTTATGAAACCGACAATGTATTGGATTCGAGACCTGTTTTAGATTATTTACATGTCAGTATGTAATTAGCTAATGAAATGTTCATTAATTTTAATTAGCATTTTATTTGATAGTTACATAAGTCTGCATGCAGGGGTCACCACCGAAGATCAAAGGTCACATATATGGAAAAATATTATTTTGTCACCGACCGTCACGTTGGTGAATAAGGGGGGGGGGGGCAAGTGGACCCAGGCTAATCTTGTCGGAAACAAGGTGTAGGATTTCATTTTTTATCAAATGTTGCCCAACAGAACGACTAGAAATTAAAATAAAATATTGTTGTGTTAAAATCGGACGTGTGAAAAACGAATTCCTGCGTCCACGTGTACATACTCTCTAAATGTAAACGAGTGAAAAATGTACTCCCTAAAAGAGTGAATCTCTCGTAAACCACTCCAAAATGAGTGGTTTGTACTTAAAAAGAGGGAATTTGCACTCAAAAAGAGTGAAAACCGCTCCAAAAAGAGTGGATTTCCACTCGTTTGAGGAGTTAAACGAAGGACAACACCTTTTGAGTAGTTAAACGAAGGACAATAAAACGAGTGGAAATCCTCTCTTATTGGAGTGATTTACACTCTTTTTGAGTGGAAATTCGCTCTTTTAAGTACAAACCACTCATTTGCTACTTACACAACTATTTTTTTTTATATTTTGTTATTGACCACACGGACTCTTACTGTTGTTCTGGTTTTGTTTGTGTTTTTTCTTAATATGAGCAAAAAGGGGGCAATAGGGAGGGTGATTGTAGAAATTTGTGGTGTGAGAAAATTAGGGATGGAAAGGAGTAACCGCGGGTGGAGTAAAGCTTATTGCGATAGCGAGAATAACATGGAAGGTGTTATACGGGTCCAAAAAATAAGTTCCCCCTAAAATTGGAGGACATTTTGTTGCATAATTCACTTAGAACCGGGTGTTTAGAAAATTTTTAAAAAAGTTTTAAAGAGAGGAAACATTGGCTATGCCACAAAAGCCGTTTGCTTACAAAAGAACACTTTTGAAACCTATTTGCTACGCTCCCTTTTTTCTCAAAAATGATGCTGTCAGAAAAAGTGGCACATTACTGTATCAAAGGTCTAAAGTGAAGAAGGAAAGAGAAATTATTCAATTTACATCATCGATTTCATTTCCTTTCTTGATATTCATTTCGGCCTCGAATAGTAAATAAGCTTAAAACGAACGCATAGGCAAAAAAAAAATTAATCAAGTAAGACAAATATGCAGACAAACAAACAAATAATGAGATAAAATTTGTGTAAGCAACACCAGTGGAAATGTGAAGCAGATCGACACAAAGGAGAACGCTACACTGGCTCAACGTGGTGGAATTATCCAGCGAGATGTAATCACGTTCATCAACAGAACATCAACAAATTGGTAAACAGCATGTGTAAAAACTACACTGATCTCATCAGTGCAGATGGAGGAAACATTTAATATTGAGTCTCACCCTGGATGACAAAACAATTAAGCTTATTTTGATTTGAAACAGGCATTTCAACATTACCTTTCTTTCATAAAAAAGAGCAGTATGCAAAGAAAAATGACTTTATTTGATACTGATGAATGTAAAGCTTACATCTCGTTGTTTGTCTTATTTGTTTACATATGCACCAATGTTTTAAGCTTATTTACTTCACACCGCAATGAATATGGAAATGAAATCGTTGTTAGTACATTGATAATTTCTTGACTTTAGACCTTTGAATACGGTAAAGTGCCACTTTTTCTGGCGACATCGTTTTTGGAAAAAAGAAAAGCAACGACTTTTGTGGCAGAGCCAAATGTTTCCTCTTTTCATAACCTTTTATGCAACGAAATGTCCTTGGGATTTTAGGGGGGAACTTATTTTTGGGAACCCCTTATTACCCTCAAAATTTTGATTAAAATATTGTTTTTTCAATTTTATTTGAGAAAAAGATTTCTCATGGGAAAAGTACTTTGTTACAATAAAAAAAAAGAGAGCAGGGGATTCCCCAAGTGTTGTTTGTGCAAGGTGCACCTGTTAGATAGATTGCACAATAGGGGAAAGGGGAATTCCCCAAGATGTAAACTTAGAAACTGAGTCAACTTGTTTATGCTTTAAGATCAAAACACATTACATGATCTGGGAATTCCCCATGGACTTATAAATGTGAAATGATGCAATTCAGATGATGTAATTTTTGTGAAATCTGATTTGACAGTGCTAGGTTATGTTTATGCATGATAATGTTGTAATATATATTTTTAGGTATTAGGAAATACTAGTTATGAAATATTGTGTATATATAAGGAGAACTTGGCCAGAAGATTCGCCAGCAGTTAATCAGGAGCTATACAGTATGGTTATAGCTAGTTTTAATCTACAAAAATGGTAGATTTGTGTTATACATAGTGCCTGGATTTTAATACTTTGTAGACCGCCGGAGCTAATTAAACTGTTTGGTGTCGTCTTTTAAGCTAAAAGAGCTTTAGTTTTAGAATCAAAAAGGGATTCCAGTTTGTGGACCCCTATATGAGGACATTAGCGACAGACTGATGGTGGTAGAATACATGGATTGTATTGCAGAATATTAGTGTCGTCGAGGGAAAACCCCGTCGTTTTGAACTGCTGGACAAAATTACTTTCAAGACTCAGAAGATTCGCATGGAATATACCATGGATATTTATGTGAACTTATGCGCTGTCATTTTGGAGTCTTCGCTGTGAGGACATATCATCGTTGAACTGCAACGCTTTCAACACATGACACTAATGAACTCTTAAGTATCCTCTTCAACTAATTGTGTGTAATTTTATTATGTAATATTGTTTTGGACATACCAAATTCTTGAATCAAACCGATTACAAATCATTAAATCTGTTATATTATAAAATTCAGATCATTTGTGCACAAGGCTCATTTTGAAAGGTATTTCTGACCTTTGTCGTCCACGAGGCGTCATAACAGAGGTTAGTGTGTTAACAGTAACACGTAGTATATAAATGTTAATTCTAGTATCAGCAGGATTCACACCAGTAAATAAATAAGAGGTAAGTCCAGCCCCTGCTGCAAATGATGGTGTTTTTTTGCGGACCCTGGCCTAAGTACATCTTGCAGTTACTGTCCATTTTCCCTATTCACTGTGCACACAGTGCATTCAATAGGCCTATGACCTGTCATGCGTACTCTGTGCTTAACGCATAGGACATGAGAAAACTCACGTCGTTGTGAGAAAAGTGCTCAAGGGATTTTCTTGGTAGAAGCTCTAATTGTAGAATATATTATCATCAATAACATATGTGAATTTTATTATGATAGAACATTTAGAAAAATCCGAAAATGGTTAATTTATAAAGAGTGGTATTTTGGTAGGGTATAATGCTAACTCTATGGCAAAAATCACCAGTGATTGCTGGGCAGATTCAAGAGGGCGCCATGGACAAACGGTTAGACCTATACTCTTCGTAGAAGCTGACAACCAAGATATTCTCTACATGGTGATGTAATTTGGTTGACATACGGTGCTGAAAAGATCCGAAACGACCATTTCTACCAAGCTTCCAACATGTGTAAAAACAGGCCAACTCGCCAATGTTCATGCACACAGTGTGTGGGTAATCGCTCATCCATAGCATGACAAGTCATTGATCAGTGATTGGATGGTGCCCTGTGAAGTGGGAATCATTTACATACGATCAAACCTATGAATGGATTCTAATGATTTGGTTGGGTGGGCAAAAGGTCGAGGCCCGTTTACAGTGGACACTAACTGCACTATGATAACCTAAAAACTGAGAGAAATGGCGAAATCTGGGTTGCAAATCGTGGTTGCTATCAATATTAAGTACAAAATATGTAGAAATATCAAAAAGGTTGACATTGATATGTTATTTTAATCCGACAAACCAATTTTAACTGTATTCTTACAGGGAACACCTGACTGATAAAGTGCTCTGACCTCCAGGGTCCACGGTGCATGCTAGTCTTCAAGGTCCAGTAGCTCGAAAATTTTGGGGATAACTACCCCTAATTTTCATCACCCTCAAAATTTCATGATTGATCGGGTAGGAGATATGATATCAAGCAGAATTTTAAGCTTTAAGATCTGAGATATTCCATTGGGAGAAAATTACGTTTTCATCTTGCCAATTTTGGTACAGGAACGCAATAGGACAAGTTTTAGCGGTGTGGAAACTCACCATACAAACACCTGAACGCGCTATTTCCCACAACCCCGTTTTTGCGGTGGTAGTTTCTCTGAATTGGTTTGAATTGGAACGATTCTGCACACCGCGCTCCTCTCAATCCACCATCCATATCGTCAATCCATTTATCCCTCCACTCCTCTTCCATCTCATCCATCCATCCATCCATTCATCATCACTCATCCATCACTCGTCAGGAGGCGACAAAGTCTAAAATGCAATTTCTCTAGAAGCTCAAATCAGTCTTTGATCGTTCATTCTCTGGTTATAAATAAACTTTCACGTAATTCTTTTAAATATTCTGACTCTTTAATTGTATCATTTGTGAAATCAAACCGTTGTAACCTTTGGAAGAAAGATAAAGAGGAAAAACAATAGCATAATTATGTTAATATCTTGATTTCCATGAAAATAATATATTTAATTTATACATATCTGTTGAAACGGTCAAGTTTTGCACGTCTCCAATTCTCACAGAAATTCACAAGCACGCGGGTACGCACACAAGTTGATTAAATAGTGAATTATTTGTCACATATTTTGAAAGTACCACTAATTTAAGGCTGCTTTTATTTTTAATCCCTGCTATGTACGATATCGCTGCAGTCGCTATTTAAAGGTCCATGGCCCGATCACTAATCGCCTCGTCCCCAGAAGCCCAGATTTACCGGAAGTGGTAAATATTTGTGGTATCAGAAGAAAGCTTAACTATTTTTCTCATTTTACCCTGTGAAATCTTAGTCCAAAGGATTTTGGGTTTGGAAAGTAATGAGTGAAAATGTACCCCCAATTTGGTCGACCAATATTCATTTTATAACACAAACTCTATGAGCCTTAGGAAATCACGTTTTCTGCTCTCACATGAAAACGCTGAAATAGGCGCGAAACTTTACAGGGGGGGTTTTTGTGTGAAGCCAATCCTATCAAGATTAAAACTTCATATCCTAAATCGGGCCATCCCCCTTAAACCGATATATTCTGGATATATATAACGCTGCTCGTGTGATAAGTCAAGCGTTCTTGTCTATTCAAAGCTACATATAGGATACGTGTACCCTTCAATTAATATATCATGTGGCTGGGAATGGTAATAACGGGCTTTAAGAAAAAGAGGTGGCAAACAAACGATTTTCGGCAAACATCAAACTGGGGTAATATTGGCACCACAGTTCGCTACTGGTAGGGGAATAATTGGAGCTTCAAAACCGCTATTGCTCAAGGGCAGTGGCAAAAAAGATCTCTAGTTTGCAGTGACTCAGACAATCATGGAGCAAATGCGGCTAGGAAAGTTTGACATATAGGTCATATCTTCTCTCTCATATTGTCTTTTTGTTAATAGTATTTTCTTCTTTTTACATTGTTTGATTATTTAGTTATTTGGTCCATGAAATTGTGGTTTTATGAACTTTAAAAGCGTTATATTGCTTCTTTTCTCTTCTAGTTATGATGTATTGTAGAAAGTAAACATCCGTTATGTTTTTGAGAGGAAAGCATACATCATTGTGAAACATTTTTTAGCATTTTAGCATTTAGTGAGGTAAGTATTGCATGATTCTAAGTGGCATTTGGGTTCATTTTTAAATGTAAGGTTACAATAATGTATATATAAATAATAATTTTTTATCGGAAGTTGGACCTTTAAACTTTACATTTTGAAAAGAATAAACATTTGTTTTCGCATTTTAAAGCTTATCAGATGTAATTTTTGAAATATTATTATCTTTAAAAAATGTAAATAATAGAACGATGAGTCTCACATCACGATTTATATGGGTTATAAATTTATGCCGATGAAATCATAGTAAACAACACTTGCAGAGGCCTGTTTTGTCGTGGCTTTGAATTCATGTCTTTTATATATCTATATTGGATCAATATTGATCAACAAAGCCACCAAAATATTTAGCATTTTACCAAGCAACAAGCAATATGTTTTCATTTGCACAAATTATTTACGTCAGCTTCTAAAAATTCTAACATATATTTCTCTGATGCTTTACAATATGCATTCATTTCCGTTGTTTCCAAAAGTCTAATGATAACATATTGCTACTGGCCTATACATAATGTATTACGAATATCACTCTGATTTGAATTGTAGCTGGAAATCATCAAATAAAAGGAAGCCCCCGGCCATTCAGACATACGCATTTACTCGGGTTGGAACGGTACAACTGTTAAATGGGCGTACGTTCCACTTAACAACAATAAGGCAAACGTAAAAAAAAATCTCAATGGAAACACTTAAAACAGCCGCGAGAAATAGTTTCATGCGGAAATACATCGTGGAGGAAAAACTATAGTATTTTTATGTAAGTGCTAAGCATAAGCCTCAAGGCTTGTACAGAATTACGAGGAAAGATTTTCGCAGTCGGCTTATCTTGTCTCAGCATTAATTATAAATGGCCATCATCTATAGATGCGATGCGCTCCTGTAGGAAATCACATTGTATCTCGAGAGACTTGCCTTTCATTTGCATTAGCCATTTAAGCACATCATATAGTCAAGACATATTGCCTTTCCTTGCAGAGATTATAGGTTTATATACTTGATTCGACGTCAAATCGCCCATTTTTTTGGCAGATGATGCAGCTAAGAAGTGATTTTATATCATATGGCTTTCATACTGAGATCCACGAAGGTTTGGACTATCGTATGTTGGAAATGAGAAATTGGCTTCCATCGTGCATCATGAAATTGACACGCTCATGTAATTTTGCGGTATGCGTCAACCCCCCATTTTGGTAAGCTGATACCGAAAACCGTGACTTTTTAACTACTTTTTCGCTGCTTCTAATTGCCGGAAAACGTTCATTTAAATGTTCGTATGTAACCCGTGAGCACATGTGATATGCAGAGCTGACGACAATCAGTTATTGGTGACAATTCGCTTGAGTTTGTATACTGTTTGAGTTTCGCACTTATTCAGAACCAAAAGTACGCTTTGATAACCATGACGCAACTACTGCAGTTCGTAAAATGTAACAACATTTACCTATCCATTGCTATTGCCTGTGTGCTGTTTTGTACAATTGAAACTATAAGAGTATCTGTCTCCGCGCCAGTAAACCCACTGTATGAAGGCGGGATATTATCCATACGATGCCAAATATGGAACCTTCCAGAGGGATACCAGGTTACTATATTTAGGACAATGGACGGCCAACACCAGATGATATCTGTGGATGGCACGATTACCTTGGATAACGACAATGTATTCTTAGCTGAAAGACATATGGCAGATGGTTCCATAGTTTATCTCCTAGCTGTGGTTCGATCTTCAAAACAAGAAGCGGGTGAGTACGTGTGCAAGTTGAGAGATATAGTTGGTATATTGACGGATCTGCCGAGTGACTCAATACACGTCGAGTTCTCTTACTTCCCGGATAAATCTGACCCGGTATGTACTTCAGACAGCCCATCGATTGTTTCTCTAGGAAGTAATGTTACTTTGACCTGCAGCTCCGAAATTGGAAGCCCCCCTGTATTGATTGAATGGAAACAAGGTGAAACCGATATGAAGCCTTCTCAATATATTCGCGAAGGTAGGGTGTTTTCCGTGTTGAGATTGCATGTATCCCGACGAGATTCCGGGGCGATGTTCCTTTGCAAAGTGTCAAGTTTGGATTTTCCCGGTCGCATACAGACTTGTCACTACGGGCCCATTATATTGGATCTTGATGACAATGAACTAAGTTTTGCTCCTAGCGAAAGAACACCACCCGGTGGACCTAGAACTGTTACACCTGATAAAACACGCCCAAGTAGCCATGATAACACTGTATCAAAATGTCGTAAGGAATGTTCCGAATCATCCTCTTCGCGTCAGTTATATTGGGTTATTTCTGCTGTTGTTAGTGGATTTGTTGCACTCTTGTTATTTGGTTTAGTCATTTGTCTTGTTGTAAGATACCAGCGTGCAAGTGCGACTTGGAGGTACCAGGATGCCCGCGCCAAACACATAAAGAGGGAAAGACTATATGCTGAACTTCAGACAAAACAGCGTGAGAGTGTCGTCTATATGAGTCTCAGCAGAGATAAGAATATTGATAAAAATGTCACCGATATGGAATCCTAAGAATTATTTGACATTGAACAAAGAAAATGAGTGCCTCTAAATAAAAAATAATAACATTTTGGAAAATTAAAGCCACAATCAGTCATTTTTTTCCAAATTCAAAATGCCCATTTGTCTCTAAATTGCTAGTGTTAGGTCAACATATTATATTACTGTTCTTTGTGAAAAAAGGACACTTAAGAATTTTAATACGGTCCTGAAGGTGCCATTTACCCTAAAAAGGTCGGATCCCGACCTTTATTAGTAAACAAAGCCAACAAATCACCATTTCGTGACAAATACGGCATGTTACGCTTAGCCATTCAGGGGTCTTTACTAAAACAATGTCCAATGCAAAAACAGTAAAAAAATGCACTTTGATGAAAATAGGGGCGCGATTTGTTTACATTTTGGAAAAAAATCGCTGATAGTGGCTTTAAACTAACGATGTCATTTAAACGACTTGTTAAATTGTTCCACGAAATTTCTTTTGTAAAGGTTCTTGGAATATTAAATCAGTCATTTTGAAAAAAAAATATAGAAAAAAATAATAGTTATATATATGATCCCACAAAAGATACTATTGCTAGACACGCATTTTAAATAGGTTTTGAATCACTGTAAACCAATTGGAAGTGAAATCAATAAAATAATTAAAATATACAAAGAGGCAACTTTTAACAGCATAGGTTGTATTGCTCAAAGCAATTTAGTCAGACCTTGTGGACATGGAGGAAGACTGTACTGAATGTTAATATCTTAAAATTGATTCATGTATCCCAACTCTACCTCCATTGTTGTCAGCATTTTGAATTCTTATGGCTTTGAAATAAATGCATTATTCGTCAAATTCAGATTTGTTTAAAAACGTATCATTGCATAGGCAATTGTTTTGACAAAAATGCAATTATTCTCTTTGAAACAACATTTTAATAATATATTGTTATAGCAGTTTTCTAATCGCTAATCTGAAGTGTTGTCAAACTTGAACAATTAACATGCAAATACTTGATAAATTTTACTAATCGCTAGCTTATCCTTACAAGCGGATTAAATCCTCTCAATACCGTTATGATTTATGGAAGTATGGCAGTATTGAATGCGAATGTGACCCGTGTGATGTGTACTATTGATGCTTAAAGGGACACAATGACAGAGAGACTATTCAGACATAATGAACTGGGCAATGTCAAAACAATTTGGATGTTTACATTCTGTAAAAAGCAGCAAGAGTTACAGGCAATTCCTGTCACGGAAAATCGAGGTGTTGACATCCTTACCAGAATTTACAGTTTTTCTAGCATGTTTTGACACAATTAAAAACATTCAGACATTGTACTTTAAGCTTGTACGTACTGTCCCAATAAAAACTATACAACCAGACTGAATAGTATAAAAAAATATAAACTGTGCATTTCTGTGAGATATTTTGGTTTTATTTGTTAGACCAGTTCCTAAGCTAATTCCTGGTTTTTATTCCATCCAATTTGATGCCCTCTAACCGGAGATATTGTCAACTGAACACAAATGATAAAATACCACTTGGGTCAGTTTCACTTTAAGGTTCAAGAAACTAAAGGTATAAGGTATGTAGCATCAAACAAAAGAATATTGTACAGATCAGAGTGAATCATGCATTGAACCAATCAATATATTATTTTTTAAACAGTGAAAGCACCAGAGATTATATTTTGGGGGAAATGGGGACTCATTCTCAGGACGACAATAATCATGAAATTAATGTAAAATTTGGGAATTTTACTGCTGAAACTTAAGCAAGAGCCACAAGTCTCTGTTTGGGGACAATGTCGTGGACAACGCTCTAATGAGAGGGCCAATTACCCTTCACCTAGCTAGTCCCATGCCTTCAGATTCCAGGAAGGAACACCAAATGAACAAGAACAATAATTAAGAAAGGATCATTGGTGTTCAAAGGCCTCAGTTTACTTTCAACGAGGGTGTTTTTTTTGTCCTACTTCTGCTGAAACCTGGAGTAAGGCTAGTTCAATACGACTGTTGAAATGAATTCCTCAATGATAGTGTATTATGTGTAACATTATAAAGTTATAAATTATATAATATCACAATAGGCAGCACTTCATACCTATTTTTTATTTTATTTTTCAAGGTTGATTTTCAATGGCAACTTTGTTGATATCGGGGTCGCTGAAACCTGGACCAACGGGGTGTTTGTTTCAAGATGTCGCAGATAATTGGCCATAACTCCTGAACCAGACCTTCAAATTGCACCAAATAAAATCTTATGAAAAAGCTGAGAACATTCTGAAAAAGAGTCAGTTAACGTCCAGTTGTGATGAACTCAAGTTTTTGGCAACAAAAATTAATCTTTGATTGTATGTTGTTGTTTTTTTGGTGGGGGTCGTGTAAGATATGATGGATAAGTAAATGGTGATTGTGATGGAGATTAGCTGATTAAAACACTGGCAGTAATGTCAGTATCCTTGGCTGTATAGTGACAGACAATTTGCAAGGAAAATAATATTAGTTACTCCTCCCCTTTTCTACAAAATGTGAAAACCCAAATTGTTTTCAAACTTGTGGAAGTGATGTCAGTAAGGGTCATTTCATTATGTCTGAATATTTGTCTATGCTATTTCTTCAAACACTTGGACAGATCTTACTTTTCAAGATAATTTGAATGCACGTCGTAATTGTATATATTGTAATGTTACTCGTTTAATAATTTGATATTCACCAAAGGATTCACTAATTTAAGCAGTCTTAAAACATAATATTGATAACATTTTCTGTGAGTTCACTGGAAGTAGTCTCTTTGTCTAACAATACACCTAATTAGGTTTTAACCAAATTATTTAGTGATGCGAAATGTTTTCTAGATGTATGAATCTGGTCTGACTGGGAGGATGGTGGGCGAATTAGTGAATGAAAATGATGAAACAAAATTGTAAATTAGAGTGAGAAACAAGAACATTTCCATCAAGGTAGAGAGAGAGCGGGGGAGGAGATAAGAGAGAGAGAGAGATGGCAAGAGCGGGAGGAGAGAAGAGAGAGAGAGAGTGCGGAACGTGAAGTTTTAAATGGAGAGGTCGTAAAATCAGGGGGAATGCCAATTTTTTACGAAATTGACGCGGGGAAAACGGAAACATTTTCGCAGTAAAAGGGTTAATCTCCCCCGCCTAAATAATGACCGCTTGCCCTGCGTGTAGTAATGTAACATTTCAAATTGCATTCCAAGTAAAGTAAAATAATAAAACCTGACCAATCTACTCAGATGTTCCTTAATTGGAAGTAACTGTAGTCTTACGCAATTCAATATGCAATCAAACACATTCCATTCACTATGGTTACGAGGGGTGTGACACGCAGGCTTCCATTCCAATGACATTCAAATTATTGTCATTCGGTTAAAAAAACACAATGTTTAAGTTATCAGGGGTCATTTGGAAACAATTAAACCAAAACAAAAACACTCAGAAAAATAGTTTTTGTCATGCGATCTTGTCATGCTTATTCTGAATATGGTAACGAAAATTGTTAGTTATTGAAATGTTTACCCCTAAAATATGATCTTTTTTGAAGTAGTATCAGCGACTGATCGACATTTGGCCGGAAGTTGCATGGTGGCCTGGGTCAGACGGTTAATATTCTTTTTTTTTGGGGGTGGGGGGAGAAAAGAAATTTTCATTTATTTCGCTCAATATTTTTTATATGTTAAAATTGATCATATAATAACAGAAACCGGGGGCGGTGTCCAATTTGCAGTATGGCGCTTTTGCATGTGTAAACAGTTTGTTGGAAAGCACAATTCTGGGGTATTTTGGGTACACCAATCAACACAAAATTTTGACACATACCATCGATTCACTTGATGATTGTTTTTTGAAATATGTATGGTAGCAAGGACCCCTTTGGAACTAAGCCCTTCGGGCTTAAAGGGTAATCCTGTTGTAATCTCCAATTTTTTTTCTGTCTAGGACTGTCATATTTATTGTAATTTGCCTGATGTGGAGATACCGAATAAAATCCAATCAAATCAAATCAGGATACGACAAACCCGTACTAAATATTTCATGGCAAACATTGTTCTTACCAATTCGTGTAAATTGGCGGACCCCAAAAAAAAAAGCGTCATAGCAAAAAAAGAAACAAAAGGAAGAGAGACTGTATAATAAGTCTTAACGCTTAACCTCACGCTAAGTTTCATTTGCAGGCCAGTATTCTTCATAAGGGACGGCATTAATCCAGTTCATCGATCAGCCTCATTAACATGTTGCATTGCCAAGTATGCAATAGCCATACAATTTCGCATATCACAGTGTTCTTAACATTGTGACAAATATAGAATTACTATCTGGATATTTTCAATCACGTTTAAGTCCTTTAAACGTAGCATTATACACCAAAGTTTGGCGCAAAATGCTATTTAGATCAGGGACCACATCCAACATTTTCAAAATAGATCAATTTACAAGTTTGTTTTTGCTCAAAAGATGACAAATGACAGTTGGACGATTGACGAAACGATGATGATGATAATGATGATGTCTAAAAATGCCAAAAGCTTTCGTTAAAACAATCCAAGTCATTGCTTTCTCATCCTTTCTGTACATTTTAGCGAAAAAATGTGAAGGTAGCACCTTCACCTACCTGGGTTAGGGTATGCCGTCAAAGTCGAAGGTTAGGGTGATGGTTGCCACACAATATTATGCACAGTATGACTCTAAAACTCTGTGTTCAAAACTGTTCAATTGCCATCATTCAGAGGGGAAACCCCTATAAAATAACTGATATTCCTATTTTAGCGCAAACTTTGATTTCGCCTATTTTCTGTAGAAATTGACATTTTGCCGACTCGCGGATTTAATTACGTCATTGTGAAGCAGGTATTTTGGTACTTATTTTGGTATCAATGGAAAGAAGAGAACGATAAATATCCACTGGTGTCAACATCATAAGCATTGTATCAATGGAAAGAAGAGAACGATAGCTCTCCACTGGTATCAAAATCAACAAAAAGGCTTGGTAAGACGATGGTTAACGTTTAACATAAGGGTCAACTAGAATTTATTGTATTACTGCAAGTTATTTCCATCGCAATTTAAGCTGTCTTTGGTATATCCTCATTCATCTCAAATATATCTATCGATTTTAAATGTTTGTTTATATGATCTACATCACATAGTGTAATGTTTTGTTGGCACACATTAAAGTAAATGAGAAATTGAACATGATATTCTATATAATTATACGTAGGACAATTGTTTTATTTCCCCCTCCTCTCTCTCTCTCTATCTATCGCTCTCTTATTTTCCTTGTAAGCACTGGAAATGTAGGCATTATGGCCTTTAAACCTGAGTGTTGGAAAGCAAAAGAACAACATTTTCATGACAACCTTACCAATTAAAAAAAAAAAAAAAAAAAATTTTTTGAATTTCCCGTTTTTCTTTTTTAGTCATTGGTGATTGGACGCTTCATGTTTTATTTTAAGTGCAGGATGAGATTTAAATATGTAATCTTTGTGTGTGAATTAAAGATTGTAAATGCAAACGATTCATTCAAAAGTTTCGCTCGAATTGAATTTGGTATTTTTTGATATTATTATCATTTGTGTGCAGTGTTATTAGTCCATATACAAACATGTACGTACAAAAAAAAGGGAAGTACGTCGTGGTCATTACATTTACATATTTCGTGAGCTGAAGAATGACAAGATTCTAACTTAATTTTGAGATTTTGTGAAATAATAATAATACATTTGAAATTTACATTTGGTAAGCTTTAAAATGATATTTAAGGTTTTCACAATCGTGAGCTGAGAAGTAAAAGGTTGTAACTGATGTTTTAGTAGGGTTATCAATCAGAATCCCATTCTAGGAGTTTGGGGATCGGAAGAAGGTTTGAAGATGTTTTCTTTATTTTGAACGGCGCTGAATCAGAATTTTTGGGTCCAACCTCTGGGAAGTGTGGTGAACTTTCTAAAAAAAAAAAAAAAAAAAAAATTAAATCTATGCTTGCAGTTTATTCCATTTTCATGTATATTGCCATTTCTTTTGTAATCATTACTGTATTATTGTATGCTTTGTCAGGGCCTCCTGGGAGACCAGTACATTTTTGTATTGAAGGAATTACCTGAATAAATAACGAAACTAATTTGAAATTTACTTTTGGTAAGCTTTAAAATGATATTTAAGGTTTTCACAATCGTGAGCTGAGAAGTAAAAGGTTGTAACTGATGTTTTAGTAGGGTTATCAATCAGAATCCCATTCTAGGAGTTTGGGGATCGGAAGAAGGTTTGAAGATGTTTTCTATATTTTGAACGGCGCTGAATCAGAATTTTTGGGTCCAACCTCTGGGAAGTGTGGTGAACTTTCTAAAATAAGGGATAAATTTAATACAGGGGTAAATTTGAAATCAAGTCAAATCGTGTTTAAATGTACACCAATGTATTTGTCTCATTATAAGGATTAAAAAAGGTATAGTTCGTTTACCTTTAGTTTATCAGGTACGGCCCTATTAAGGTTCATGTCATCCTGGTGGTAAACTTTGCCCAGTGCACCGATTTGGTTGAAACAGGTGCCAAGTTGTTCGACTTGCCTTATTTGACAATGTTTGGCATTTGGTTTCGTAATTGGTGGGCAAAATGTAACAAGGGTCTACATGGTCTATAGGGGTCACAAAAACTTGACCTCAAATTGTATACAGAGCTGTCAGTGTCACCCAAAGAATTAAAATGACTTTTCTGCTTCAGTATGGTCAGGGCAATAATTTGACACCAGTTTCAACAAAATCTGAGCGTTTTTTGCCCAAGCATGACCTTGAACCTTATCAGGGCTGTAGCCGTGTAACTAAAGGTCGCAACCAAGACAAAGTATACTTTTTAATCCTTATAATGAAACACAATTTGACATGATCTCTAATTTACCCATGTACTAATTTTACCCCCCTATTTTACAAAGTTCCCCACATTTCCCAGAGGTTGGACCCAACAATTCTGATTCAGCACCCTTCAAACTATACAAAAACATCTTCAAACCTTCTCCGCCAAACTTCTAGAATAGGATTCTCGTTTATAACCCTACTATTTACGCCATTTAGAGATATGGACGCTTTTAATTTCACCAAAAACAATATCAAACAAACAAAATTTACTGGAAGTTAGACATTTATGCAAATTTACATTTTTAAAACCTAAACAAATTACATATCATTTTAAAAATTCTCAGCTCACAAAATGTAAAATATGTTTAAAAGACCCACTTCCGGTAAAACAATTCTTTTGTTTTTGTGAACTTAAAACGTCCATATATCAAAATGACCAGCATATCAATTACCTTGTAACTAAAAATATGTTTAAAAGACCCACTTCTGGTAAAATTTATTTTGTTTTTGTGAACTTAAAACGTCCATATCAAAATGACCAACATATCAGTTACGTTGTCATTCTCAGCTCACTATTTCTTTGAAGGGAAGAGCAATGAGCTAATATGAATATGTGGGTACAAGTTGCTAAAGGGAAGCCTTCATTCATAATAGCATTTCAAGTTTAACAGATATTAATGGGCAACTTTTATCCACGATTTCTAAACAATAATTATTTTACAATGTACACATTGGTTGAGATTTTTAAGGATTTTGAATACATGATGGAATGTTTAATGATTTCTTATAGTTTATTGTTTAGAGATACGGATTTATTTTTCTCAGTATTTCTGTTCTTGATTAAAAAAAATAGATATCGGATGAAATCTTATTAGCAAAGAAACGTTCCAATATAAAAAATATGACCTAGAGTTATATATATGTATACACACTCGTTGAAAAAATATATAGCTTGTATTATTTTTTCAAATGTACAGATATTCCTCGAATCGTAAAACAGTGTGCTCCTGTATCTTACGCAAACATCTAGAAGTTCTTCTCCGTTTCATTTGCGTCTTAGAGGGACGTGCTAATCAGTGAGTCAATTTCTACTTGATAAGACTCTAAGAGATGATTGGATATGAAGATGCAATACCCCAATACGCTCTTATTCTACATTGAAGGCATTGCTCTATTGTAACTAGAGGTAACTTTGCAGTTTCACGCTACATCTATATGCATTTGCAAACACTGATTTTGACACTAAATCAACACTCTATGGGCAATGATCAAAGATAAATTAAAGATCAATATCCTCCACACTATCCCGGACGGGGTGGATTTATTTTAGTAACTCTGCTCATTTCGCGATTTTAATTTTGTCTGGATAACTTACCAAAAAGGAATAACAAATGATTAATTTTCGCACATTCTATACATTTCTAGCGGCATATACCTTGGCATCTAATCAGATCGACTGGCGGGCATTCACCTGAAAATGAGCATGCACACAATTGGTTGTAGCGGGAAGTGTGTTATTGCTCTGGCAACCCAATTAGTGATTCCAAAGATGTAAGTGCTTGATTGATTTCTGCCGCACGAGGCTCTTGGGCACAATAAGTGGCCACGCGCTACACATCTTCACCCATTTGCGTTATTGCCTCAACAAATACATTTTCTCTGCTCAATTGCAACCAACCGTGAAGGTACATTGTTGATGTTTATCAACAGGGGCATCTCTGAGGGCGAATTGGCTAATGCATTTTGAGCGATTCTATCACAACCGAATATTGCCATATTAGCGGACACATTGCCAGCTGAGAAACACGCATGTAGATTTTAAGAATCTGAAAACTTGTCATTAGAGAATCTCTCGTCACAAGGAAAGGAGGTATTGTCAGATTTCGATTGGAGTTCACCAAACAACTATGGGATCCTAAATATGCCAAATATGTGTTTCGATGAATTCTGCTCTTGCTTGAAAAGGAAAACCATGGTGCTTACAAAAGTTGTTTCAAATCGGTGCCTAACAGTGCTCATAGGCTGGTCACTACTTCAGCTTTCAAGAATGTCTGCTGCTGAAACCAGGATAGAAGTCTCTTCACCAATCAACCCTGTACCGGAAGGTGCTATATTTTCACTGCGTTGTCAGGTATGGGATCTTGAGAACTCCCTGCATGAAGTTACAATACAGAAGACATCGCAGGGCTATACACGACGACTTTCTATGGATAAGGAGGTCCTTTCGGTTGTCAACGAAAGGGTGTTTCTTGCAGTTAGACAACTCAAAGATGGATCTATCATATATTTCCTCTCTATTATGGACATATCACGAGAAGACGAAGGGAAATATTCTTGCAAAGTCGTGACTAAATCTGAAACAGTCAGTTCACTTGTTGATATGGATTCGGATGTTCTTCGTGTGATGTATTTTCCTTCTGAGTCAGAACCCATATGTAGTCCATCGGCAGCAGTCTCAGTATACGAAGGTAAACATGCTTCGTTTAATTGTAGCACTGCGAAGGCTCATCCAACAGTTTCTATCATGTGGACACGCACGGGAACACCGGTGAATAGTCAAAATATTGTTACAAACGACAAAAACACAAGAATGGACTCAATATTAACTATTTTACCTACCACCAACGACAAAGGTGCTGTATTTATTTGCCAGGTAACAAGTAAAGCGTTTCCGGGAAAAGTTCGATCTTGCCACGTGGGCCCACTTCAAGTCATATCAGATTCGAAAGGAACAAGTACTGGACCTGATAATAACAAACCGCGTGTTCCTACAATAGATTCGTACTACAAACCTAAAATGAATTTTGCTAACACCGACTCGCCAACAACATCTGACACACGCACTGTGGATTGTGGCGAAATCTGCTCCGAGTTGGACTCGCCCATCTTGTTTTGGGTCGTAACTACTGTAGTCGCTGGAGTAATCGCACTTCTCTTCTTTATCGTGGGTATTGGACTGTTTGTGAAATATTTTAATCTAACAAGTGTACCAAAATCAGACTACGAATCAGTAAGGCAACCACACGAACAAATGTACGTGGATGTTGGCGGAAAAGTTAGAGACAAACAATTGTATATGACGCTAATGAAACAACAGTCTTAACAGAATTGAATATGGATTACAACTGTATTTTGAATATAGAATGAGTCACACAAACTGAATATAACATATTTTTATCTGTAAATTAACACTGTATATATTTTTAGAAAAGTGTAGGCGAAATGTCAGTATGTGAAGTGAAACGCCTTAACATCCTAGTAAATAAGTATGTTACTTGTTTTTCTTATAAGATAAACCATGGAGTTCATGGATAAACCATCAGTGGACTAAGTATGGTTATGGTTTGATTCAGCAATGGTAGCCAAAAACGCTCGCAGATAAGTTCAACCCAGTTGGATGATAGTTGTGAGTGTATGTGAATATATGTGCGTGTGCAGGTCAGAGTAGTTTTCTTACATACACATTTTGCAATGGAATTGGCCTCTGTAAGGGAAAAGAACTCAAATAATTATGATCAAGCAAGGTATCCGAATTCAACTCCCGTAACTCTATCTTGGTTTTGACATTTATTCTAAAGTTGAACACATGTCTGATTAATTTGTGGGTTGAAAGAGTGTGTTTAACAATCTGTGGGTTGAGAGAGAGAGAGAGAGAGTGTGTGTGTGTGTGTGTGTGTGTGTGTGCGAGTGTGTGTGTGTGTGTGTGCGCGCGCGCGCGTGTGTGTGTGTGACACTGTGTGTGTGTGTGACACTGTGAATGTGTGACACTGTGTGTGTGGATGTGTGGCCGTGTGGGGGCCTGCGTGCGAGTGTGCGGATTTGTGTGAATATTTTCCCCCATTTACACCCATGCCTTTTAAGATTATACATACCGTGATGGAAAGAAGTGGCACTTGTCTAATAAAGCACAACGATAATATTATTTATGGCCTGCTTTGATTAATCATCTTAGTTGTAATTTATCTATCATGGCAAAGGTTTGAAGCGATATGTGTTTCATCTATCATACGTCCTTTAGTGTTTCTTTAGCTTTATAAATCGATTTCTTATGATATTTTATGTGTTTCATCTGGTAATTGCAAACAGCTGGATTCCCGTGTTGTTTTTGAACTTAACGTGCGACTAATATACTAGACGAGCCTAGTCTTGTTAAACTTAACATGACACTAATGTTGATGCGATTTGAAAGATAAGGCGAAAATGAAGAAATTCTTTTAATGTAAAACGGGAGACAAGTGGAAGAGAAGTTACAATGTCTTTTTTCGTGTACACCATAAACATAATGTGACGATATTAACACTTAAGGTTTTGTGCACTCCCGTTTGTGTATAAGGGGGGTCCACATCCCCCAACCACTTTGCCGGTGGATTTTTTTAACAAAACTCTGGTCACTGATGGGGTACATTAAAACGACTACATAACAGGAAAAAATGAAAATCCGGTTGTACCGATTCAAAATGGCGGACCATAAACAGATTTTTGCAACGGGCACCCAATTCTCCCGTCAAAAATTAAAAAAAAAAACACTTTCCCGAGGGACTTTTTCCATAAAATTTGGCTCATAATAGGGGAACATAACTACATTTACATTGGTGATATAAACATTTCAAAAAGTTACTCGAGTACGATTTAAGGGCAAATTTTGAGTAGCGCCACCAAAATGCATAATTATGTTAATTAGCATAATAACGCCATGGGCGATTTGATTTTTTTTCCACCAAATAATTGACCGTTAAAAAATGGCGCACGAAAAAACAAAATGATGGGTCCGCATGGACCCCCCCCCCCATACAAAAAGTGTTAAAACAATGCGGTGATAATGTTGTGCCATTGTCCCGACGCAATGTCCACTACCTAAACATCTTTGTAAATTCTACTATTAAGGTATTTTAGAGTGCATATCTTGTCAACTAGAGGAGTATCCTTCTTAATCATGTAAATACTCGCACTGCTTGTGATATGTTCATAAAATTACCTTTATACACCAAACATGCGCCTATTTTAAATATAAAAAGTAAAGGTGCACCGAGAGATTTCACATACCAGGAGTCCCTAAAATGAAAGCCCTGCATTTTACATTAATACATTGCATTTCTTCAAATATATCTCCTTCTCAAAGAATTAACCCTCGTCTACCTGAGCCATTTTTTGTAACAAAACTCCCGAAGGGGGGGGGGGTGGTTACCACCCCCCCTGTGATTTTCGTTACTGAACACCCGATTCCTATACATTTGGTACCAAACGATAGCTTAGAGTTTATTCTTTCCATTGGTACCAAATTAAGTACTAACATCCCCATTATGAGGTCACCATGACGTCATATGTTGAGGAAAGTACGAAAATACTGAATATAGGGTGGAAATTTTATATTTCACAATTTTAGCGACTTCAACACCTTATTATAGCTCTAAAATGCAGTCATTATATAAAACTAGTCATTTCCATCAAGTAGAGTCAAAAAACCGCATGGAAATCTGATTTTCCTCAAACCTCTTTTGCGAAAAATTGAATTTTCACTGGTGTGTCTATGGAAATGACAGTTTTGCTGACATGCGAAACTTTATGACTTCATTGTAACGTAATGCTAGCATGTGGTATATCATGGAAAGAGGAGGACTAACCGATTATTGGTACACAAAATAAGTGTAGTGAGTTACTGTGTTGTGTTAGGCATGTTGGTACTTCTCTTCCGAAGGGGGGGGGGGGGAATTTGGGGAATTTGGGGAAGGGGGGGGGCTCGGGGGATGGGGTCGGGGGGGGGTACCACCCCCCCCCCCCCCCCCCCACCCCCCCCCCCATCCATCACTTGGGATCAAATTGTATCTTACCTATACCCCGGGGGATGGGTGTTTTTGGATTAAAAGGAGCGGAACATGTCAATTGGCAATTACATGAAATAATTTGGCACCAAAAAGGGCGTTTTAGCAAAAGCCGGGGAAAAAACTTAGGGGGTGGTAACCACCCCCCCACTTCGGTAGACAGGGTTAAACAACAAAAAACCTGGACCAAAAATATATTTTTGGCGCTATTGTCATGCTATTCCGAATATGGTTTGAGTAAAGAAAATGTAAATAGTTATTGAAATGTTACCCTCACCCCCCCCCCAAAAAAAAATATGAATCTTTTGAGTATCAGGATGGAGTTCGCATTTTGGGCCGGGAGTTGCATGGTGGGCTGGGCCCAGACGGTTAACAAATCTTTTTTTGTTGTGGGGGGGCGGGGGAGAAACCTTTTTTTTATTTATTTCGCACAATACCTTTTTAATATTTTACAAATTGATAATAAGTAACAGAAACCGCCCCCCCCCACTTCGGTAGACAGAGGGTTGAGATTGGCGGTGGGTCTTTGATACAAAACATTTGTATATCTAATTTGTATCGTACAATACAAATCACCCTACTCGAACATAGCAATGTGATGTTTTCACTTTAGGTTTTCTTATCACTTATTAAAGTAAGAATACTTTGAGTAACCACTTTATATTGAATTCACTGTACATCCTAACTTCCCTTAATGCCATTTTTGCTACTTTTCAAAATGGACCAACTCATGGGGCGGACACCTGCCTTGTTTTAGGGGGGAAACTGCCCCTAGATCTAACAGAACAAATAACGAAACCTACTTAGTCATTTTCCTCTAGAGACGTTAGAGATGTGACCCGATAATACCTGAGTAATCTCTTGGTGTATTAAATGTATTCCGCTACGATGGTCACAAAAAGGGGAAAGTAAATTTTTGCTGTACCTTTTAATATTTACATTGTAGACACAATCTTTAAACTGATAGACTCTGTTCCTTTATTGACCTGGTAACGAAATGGATTCTATTTGATTTGGATTTCTTCGGACAATGTCCTTGATAGCCCAAGAAGCCGCGACAAGGAAACATTTCCTGGTGTCCATTTTACCAGAGACGGAATTGGACATCCAGGGAGTAATACACCCACCCTACTTCTTTTCGACACTGACTGTGATGTGCAGGCACAGGTACATGGGACCGAGTGAAGTAAGACGGACGGCTTAACGTCCCGTCAGAACACGAATATATCCATGGTTGGTTTCATTTGCCCAAGTCCCACTGAACAATGGGGAGAGCGAATTACAATTTCATCAAAACAGTTCTTGTGATTATATCCAGAATTTAGTACCCTATTAATCCCTGCAAGTGGTCCCGCCGGTAATTGCCCCGGGGACCTTTAGTGCAAAGGCTATAACCCAACCAACAGTGGTCCACGCGCTCATCCCTATGTTATTTTATTGAATAACAATACACTCATTTGCTTCAATTAATATGAATATCCACAAAACCAGTAATTCATTCAAATGTATCCACCATCATTATTCACATCCACATCAATAATTATACCAAATAAACTATAAAAATGCAGCAGCAAATGGGAATCAATACACATTAATTAATGTAAGTACAATTTAGATATGGATGTGATTGTGCAAGAAGTTTAAGCTACTGAATTAAATGAGGTTGAAGAATTGTACAAAAGATAATTAAAGACAGTAATTACAAATAACTCTTAGCAGTATACCTCCCACCCAATGATTTGAATGATGGCTATATCAAACATCAATGTGTTGTATAGAGATAGCGCAAAATCTACCATATTTTAATCAAAAGTTTGATTAAACTTCTCTGCAAAAGTTGCATAATATCCACGCATATGGAAAGCATTATTCGTTAGAGTACCTTACGTGATAGAGATTTCTAATCAATTTTGCTGTGATTCCAACTAATCCAGCTAGCGCTAGCTAATTGCATATTCTTCTTCAAAGTTAAATGCCCAGTATGCTTGCACTAAGTAAGCTCGTAATTGCAGTATGGGCTTCACACCCGTTCAGAGTTTATTGACGAAGAGTACATCTGTATCAGTTAGATGTTACTATAAAAAGGAGTAGTAGTGAATGCCGCAAGTGCGCTATACAACAACTCTAAAAGTGCAGTAATGGTTGACGGAAACATTTCAGATCCTTTCGAAGTCACCACCGGAGTTCTTCAGGGTGATGTTTTAGCTCCATTCATTTTCATCATATTAGTACACTTTCTACTGAAGAAGGCCACATCAGACTGTGACTCTGGAATTGTAACACACCCTCGCCGCTCCAGACGATACCCAGCCAAAGTATTGAATGACTTGGATTTTGCTGATGATATTGCCCTGCTGGAATCCACTCTCCCGAGGGCACAGACACAGCTGACCAACACTGCAGCGGCAGCAGAAAATCTTGGCCTCATAATAAGCATATCCAAGACAGAGTACATGACTGCAAATTGTCATCCTCATCCAACACTTCAAGTCTATGGTGAATCCATCAACCATGTGACAGATTTCAAATATCTTGGTTCCAAAATGGCATCTGCCGAAAGCGACCTAAAAACTTAAAACATTAGCATGGAGTGCCTTCTGGAAGCTAGAACGTCTGTGGAAAAGCTCCAATTATCCATCTCTGCAAAAGTCCAAGTTATTCAACACAACCTGTGGTGCCATCCGTACTATATGCTGTGAATCCTGGGTGCTATCACAAGCCATGTGCAAGCAAAATCAACACATTTGCTACCCTCTTGCTATAGAGTATTGCTGGACAGAAAACGAAAGACCGTGTCCTCCAACACCCATCTTATATTCAATGACCCAACACTGAGCCTCTTATCCACCTGTGTAAGACATTTCGCCGCTGAGTTTCTTGGACACCGACTCCTTCGTCTGCCAGAGGAAGGGCCTGCTAGAAGGATAACGCTCGATCCACAGTACCACCACCCATCATCAAAAGGAACCTGGACGTCCAAGCACCTCTTATTTAGCCTCCATCCAACGTGTGCTCGGGTATGATAAAGGCATGATACAAGCTGAGCAGATAGCCACACTTGCCAAAGATAGATGTGCATGGAGAAATCTTGTAATCGCCTGCTCCGCAGCCGAAGGACGTAATGATAAAAAGGAATAAGAGTTATTTTTAAATTCATGGTGGCCAAATACCCTTTGGGTTGTATTTTACATGCCAGTCCCTTTGGCATATCATAACTCTACAACTCTTTGTTAGAATTCATTAAATATTATTTTTTTCTAATTGATGCAACTTTAATACGGGCGGATAATCGCTAAAATGGCCGCCGTTTAAAAAAATGGATGGCTGCCATTTTGTTTTTTGTTTTTTTGTTTGTTTTTTTTTAATTGACTGTAAACATATGTTCTATTGGATTCTACATGTATAATTGTAAAGACGTACCCGAAAATCGCCAATCAGCATGCGATTTGTGAAATGACATACAGAATGCAGAATGGCAGCCATTGGTCGCAGGGAGGGTCCATTGAACAAAATGGAACCAACTCTACTCTTATTCTTTAAGGTATTAGACTACTGCTGAAATATCGGTTCCTCTAATGCATACACACTAGCCCAAAAATATTGTAATAGCCAGAAAAAAATATGTATAATCAGAAATGGACTTTAAATTGGACCAGGAGTTCTTTGACTATGAATTACGTAATTAATGTCAAAGTTGTGTTTTTAATATGTAATCCCTAGAATCCAACAGTGCAATAATAATAATAATAAAAATAATAATAATAAGTGCGCTCTTAGATTCTGGGAACAACGTCCGTTTGAAAAACACAATTTTCCGTGGCAGGAATTGCCACCTGCACCGACTGCCACCACCTCTTGCTGTTTTTACTGTTTGTTTTTTTACGGAATGTAAGCACCCAAATTGTTTTCAAATTTGTGGAAGTGATTTCAGTAAGGGTCTATTTCATTATGTCTGAATATTTGTTTAAATGCCATTTTAAGTTGGTCTTGCATTAAACATTTTTGCCCTTTTCAGTGCAAGACCAGCGTAAGTGGCACTTACATTAGTCTTGCATTAACAAGAAAATACTGATTTTAAAGTATGTTCTCTTCTTTTGTAAATAAATATTTAATTACGTTTATCTAGAAGAAATTAGTTCATTTATATCGTACAAATACATTTCATGTTTTATTACCTGCTATAATTATGGACACACCAGCTACAGAAACCAATAGAAACACAAAAATGTCCTTCCTTTAAAACTATTTAAAATGCACTTACGTTGGTCTTGCATTCAGCCGACGAAATGCTGCATGTTGCAATACTTTTGGCTAGTGTGCGTAGCCTGTTCTTCCCCATTTGCACGAGGCCATTAGTATAAGGCCTATCAAACGAATGCCACCTTAGACAAAATCATTTTGCTCTTTGTTTAACCAACCACAAATTTAACAATTTAATTATGTTATGAATACGTTTAATCGTATACATTTTGTTTTGTATATATGTTTACAAAAATGTGTCTGCAGATCCAATAAATATTATAAATTGACAGTTAAGTGATAGTGTCGTGTTTTGGAGACACCCTGTTGTACTTTACTTATATTTCATCATAGTACGTAAACCAAAAAGAACTACACTATCTTCCCAACAGCGTTACTAAAAGCTACTTGTATCTGGTCCCTTTTAGAACCAACAAATAAACAAGGTAAGGAATTTGGCTCTGTACACAGGATAAAATGAAGGGTCAAAGTGATCAAAATTTAACGTAAACCGGATTGCATTTAAGTAGGAGAAATTTCTCGATCCGGGAATCGGACATGTTGACATTGCTAGAATAGCAATGATTCTCTTGCTCATAATTCAGAGACAATAGGCTCAACGAGTGCTAACTAAAAGTATTACAGGTGTTGTAAAAAGTTGGTCTTCTTTCCTTTTCCCACTAGGGAAATTGAGGACTTTTGGACCCTCTCGCGAAACGAAAAAGTCAACTATCTAAACATGTTAAACTTGTACTAAATCATTTACCTAATCGCAATGACTCCTTGTAATGTATAGTTTGTCACGGGTACAACGATCAGTTATAGAGTTACGGGTCTAAAAGGATCAAATATAACCAAAATCATAAAGAGGTCGACGACCTCTATGAGTAGTGGCCAACAAGTTAGGATATTCGCCTGGTGCTGGAGGTACCCGTTCAAGCAACGCTAGGGACACTTACCGGGATTGGATTAACTTGTGTAATAACTATTGAACTAGAGTTTCGCTCTCCCATGATTATCTGGACTTGGGCAAAACAGCCATGATAATACCCCGTCGTTCGAAAGGGACGTAAGCCGTCGGGTCCTATGTACAGGGTCTAATTAGCATTTATATCACAGTTTCGAGAAGATTGGGTTGTTTATCACAAGTATACCTCTGAGGGCTCCGTCCTCTAAATTGTCATGAGGACAAATAAAACTAAAATAATAATTAATGATGTTTTTGTATGATTATGGGGAGCATATTTTACCTGTATGTAATCAAGCATCCATTACAAACAAAACAAACAAATTACAGATTATTATTATTATTATAATTTGAACTGTGCAGACAAAGACTGTATAAAATAGTCATATAAAATGAGGTCATGGTCACATCAACATAAGCAATGACCTATAGACACCAGTATACAACATAACACAGACACAAACGCACGCAAACACAACATACAACACACATACACATACACCAAAACACACCACACACATCATATACAACCACCCCACACACATAAGCCTCCCAAACACACAGGCACCCACACACAACACCATGTCAAAATGTGCGGATTGATTTTTCTAACCTTACTGCAACAAGCGTACACAACTTTGAAACAATTTCACATATTTTGAATAGAGGGAATCAAATTTCGAAATTTAATCAATTTTTGGATGTTACAAATAAAAGTCAATAACTCGTGCAGCTGTATTATCCAGAGGCCAAGAGGGATGTTGCTTGCTGCTTTTGCTGTAAGAAATAGGTTATGTTTCTCACTTTAGAAAAAAATGTAAACCCCTTTTTGGTTTGTGGGTCACGCGGGCTGTTTGGTGCACGTACGGTATGCGAGAGTGGGGTGTGGGTGGAGATATTGATGTGGGGTAGGTGTTGGAGCCAAATCATTTACAAACCTGGGTGTCCCAACCTGGCGGCCCGCGGGCCATTGCTGGCCCTCTAAGGCCATATGCGGACCGCGAGGTACTTCCCAGAAAAAAAAAAAATGCAAAATATCTGGAATACTAAAGAAAAAAAACAAAAAAGATGTCCTTTGGATAGTTCCATTTCTTCAATCTGAAACCGAACTTCTCTAAAATTGTTGGAAAAATTAGTCCAATTCATCAATCTGAAACGAAATTTTCTAAAAATTGTGGGAAAAATTAGACCAATTTCCTCACACTAAGCTACATTTTTCCAAATTGGCACGAAAGGTCAATATTTCTTGGGAAAATGGACAATTTGTGTAAATTTGGGCCCCAAATCTGCATCTTGGGTAGAGATGGGTTCCATTCGACAAAAATTGGTATAAGATATGGGTCTATAAAGTCCGACTAAACAAAACGTGAGACCCCACCCCCCCCCACATACTTGTCGCGGCCCCTAGTAATCGTGGATTCAACCAATGAGGCCCCGCGTCAAAAAAGGTTGGACACACCTGATTTACATCTTCAAATCCTTTACGAAGAAAAGATTGATAGGTTATCGTTTATAGTAGGGGGTCCATATGGATCCCCTTCTTTCCGCGGTAGTGATTTACGGAGAGATTGTCGTCGTATTTTTTTGTAATTGTCTGACTTTTAAACGCGATTCTTTTATACTCCTCCCACAAAAGAACAATTGAAACGCAATGAATTGTAGCTTTATATATAGAAAGTAAACAAGTTATAAGAACCTTAAAATAATTATCCCTCTATGCGGTGATAACATATAATTTTATAGTAGACCTTGCAAAACTGTTACTATTCCAACTCTATGGGAAAATGACGACTATTTTGCAACACACATACAATATACAGGATGGTCTAAAATTGGATTTTTGTGTTAAAGACTGGCTCAAAGATAACGCCCTCAATTTTCTAAGAAATCGTGTTTTCTTTTGCTTATACACATGCTTGTGTATACCAATCTGTGTAAAATAGCTATAGTCAGAGATAACGTTCGTGTTACCGTACAGTTGAGTATATACACAATTTTTTTGCTGAAAATGATAGATTAGGGTGTGTAGAAAAAGAATCTGCCGGGTGCCACCTGGGCATCCTTGGGCGTTTTGAGAAATCCAAGATGGCGTCGCAATAAATGATAATTATCTACACAGACAACCAAAACTCGTTATGTTAGGATCTTTACTAATTATTAATTAGTAGACTCGTTAGTTCAGTCAACTGAACTAGATTTTTTGAACTGAACTAGAATGTTGTGACCGGGCTAGTGACTCTTAGAAGGCGCTGTACAATTAAAAGACTAGAAGAAACGAGCCTACTACTCAGTCTCAGGTTTAAGTGATCTTACTAATTTAAAAATCGCAAAACTAGTTCCGTCCGGCCGGTCTACCACTTGACCAACTATTTTGGTCTACGAATTATAACGTCAGACCATGGTATTCTGCCTACGTGAATCACTGGTTTTTTGAGCCAAAACATTTCCAGCCACTGTCTTCTTGCCCGTTGCCCGTGCTTGAAGCACTAGCATCCGTCATCATTCCAACAATGACTCTGACCAAATGTCTTAAAGTTTCGTAAACAAGACTAAGTTTATAGGTATCAGTTTACCATGTTGCAGTAATTGTTGTACTTTACATGGTCAATGTGATGAGAGAGCAGGACGCGTCAGTGACGATGGATTCTGGAACTTGGTCACATTGCCTCATGTAGCTTCATGTGTAGTGTATAGTTACAGTAGTGTATGAGTCGCAGGCCTGAGTATTATTTTTACGGTTACCGACATGCTTATTGAAAAGCCAAAAGAATTGTAACTCATAAAGCTGGTATAGCGCCTATCTTCATTGGTACCATCCTTAGTAACCATTCCACACCAAAGAACCCTAGGGTCTGTGAATCCACACTGTTGGGTGTAGTGTATGCCTATTCATGGGCATGTCAGTGTAATACCCCTTGCTATAACGTCTCCCCAGTGTGTTTCGATCCCGGGGTTGTGACCTGGCTCGTAGCCAGACTTAGTAGACTAGGGGCACGATCATCTGTGGATCTTCATGCAAGTCAATGTGACCAATTTCCCAGAATCCAGAATTGCCATGCTTCTCTATAACATCACAATAAACAATGGTTGAATGTCACCATTATAGCAACTCAGGATAAACTGCAATATCATAAAATTTTACCCCTTCAAGCATATGTTGCAACTAGTACAAACACCTACCAATACCCTACTAATTGCCTACTATTCATTGAAAGTAGTAGAAACTGCCCTAGTTAACAAAGTAGTAAAATCGACATCATTTTACTAGTTTTATATAACTATAGAAAAGGCCCCCCCCCCCCCCTCCTAATACTAGTAGACAATTTGTAGGAACCCCTAAACGATTTCCTTATTAAAAACCATGCAGCTAGTTCAGCAACTTGTTCAGCTGCTCCTAACAGTTAGATAAAATTAGTATGGGGGCGGCCTTAAGACTATTATTAGTTACTAAAAATCGACATCAATTGTACTAGTTCAAATTATAGCAAGCGATTTTTTGTTTTCAGTGTATTCACCCTATATTATCAAACTATGGACTTACTAGATATACTATAGGATCCAATGAACAAGTGTATGGCACTTGTAACATTAAGTCATACTTCAAATTCAAAATGGAAGCCAAATCCAATAATTTTAAAATATGCTCTACAACAGCAAATACCTGCGATAAAAAAATAGACATGAAGTACTTAGGTTATGTTGTTAGACACGATAAATGTATTTCTGATACTTTTAGAATTGTAACATGACGTCAATCAATATGGCAGCCAAAAACGTGAACATCTTCAAAAAATACGTGACACAAATTTATAAGTATTGCAGCCTTCAAATCGAAATCAATGTGTTAATGGTATTAGAAACGTACCTTTGATCCTAAGCAATGTACAACATACATTTCAATTTGTTTTAAATGAGCCAAAATCGAAATAAAACTAATATGGTGCAAAGTTCTCAAAATACCATAGGAATTACATTTTTTTGTCACATATATTGCACTCAATTATAATTTGACCCATTTTTATTTATCGGGATTACCTGGTATCACTTGGTTATGATCATAGGTACATTTCTAAGTGTTTGACACAATAATTTATACTTGAAGGTAATATTTAGAAATTTGTGTCAAGTATTTTTGGAAAATATTCACGTTTTTGGCTGCCATATTGATTGACGTCATGTTACAACTTTAAAAGTATCAGAAATACATTTATTGTGTCTAACAACATAATCTAAGTACTTCATGTTTATTTTTTATTGCAGGTATTTGCTGTTATAGGGCATATTTTAAAATTACTAGATTTGGCTTCCATTTTGAATTTGAAGTATGACTTAATGTTAGAAGTGTCATACACTTGTTCATTGGATCCTGTAGTATATCTAGTAACTCCATAGTTTGATACTATAGGGTTGAATAGACAATTATCATTTATGGCGACGCCATCTTGGATTTCTCAAAACGCCCAAGGATGCCAAGGTGGCACCCGGTAGATTCTAATTCTACACCCCTCCCCCAAGGGGGGGGGGGGGGCAAGATTCCCCACAGGGTGGAAGCTGCCCCACCCCAGCCCTCCCTCTGGTTACGCCACTGTTATCATTCTTCTTTAAGTCCTTGAATTGGAAAGTGTCCATTTTTTTCTAGTTATTTTCTAGAGTATATATCAATAGAAAATTAGTTTTGAAAGTGTATGATGATGTAAGTGCAAGTTTCATAAGCATTCTCCATCTTTTTACCCATTTCTTGCATGTTTTAAAACGAAAAATATTTGCCCCTAATTTACAGCTCAAGTAATAAAGTTCATTTTAATGCTGATTTGTTGTTGCCTTATGACCCTTCGTATGTGGTATAAATCCGACAAGTTCCTTTGGGAAATGGGTTTCCTTAGAGGGGTTTCCATTGCCCCCCCCCCCGGCACTAACGGGAGTAAACCCAATGGTCATTTAAGTGCTTATTATGTTGAATATCGGTTTAGAAAAGGTATCGTAGTGTGGATGTGTGTGTATATATTTCTGTGAGCGTAATATATCTGATGGAACCTAGCCTGAGAACGGAGGTTAATGGTTATGTTACATTGTCATTTATCACCCTTTCATTCACAAAGAAAATTAGTTTTGAAAGTGTATGATGTAAATGCAAGTTTCATAAGTATTTTCCATCTTTTTACCCATTCTTGCATGTTTTAAAAAGAAAAATATTTGCCCCTAATTTACAGCTCAAGTAATTTCAATGCTGCTTTGTTGTTTCCTTATGACCCTTCGTATGTGGTATAAATCCGACAAGTTCCTTTGGGAAATGGGTTTCCTTAGAGGGGGTTCAATCCCACCCCACCCCACCCCACCCCCCGGCACTAACGGGAGTAAAACCCATGGTAATTTAAGTGTTTATTTTGTTGAGTTGAATATCGGTTTAGAAAAGGTATCGTAGTGTGGATGTGTGTGTATATATTTCTGTGAGAGTAATATATCTGATGGAACCTAGCCTGAGAATGGAGGTTACTGGTTATGTTACATTGTCATTTATCACCCTTTCATTCACAAAGACGTTTGCCTTGGTCGAATTGATGAGGCTTTACTTAATAGCCGTGACAAGATTGATTGACGAGATATGTAGTCATTTTGAAGTAATAGCATGAACAGCGTAATGCCATCGAATGTACATGAGTAACAACAGATTAGCCATCCATAAGATAGATATAAGCTGCTTAAGTGATGTCAAGGGATACAGATTACGATAACTCAATCTTGGGTTTAAAAGCCTCCCATCTGTATGTCCACCAAACATACGCTAAACGCCAGTGCGTTAAAATGTTTTGAATATTCTTGGTCTGGAGAGGGAAGGCGGATTTTTTCTGACACTTTTAGGTCGTGTGTGGACTGTGAGAATAATTGCACTGGGAGTTTTATATTTCAAGTTTTATGTTAGGTATCCAACAAAAACTACAAACACACAATCTAACGATTTAACCATCTAACTACACATAAAGTTGGAATATTTTTTTTCAGACCTAATCTTAAAACGTATTTCTATTAGAGTAGGTGAATGAATACATAATGAGTTCCCACTACGGCATTGCTAATAGTGCTTGCACTCCGACGGGAAGGGTCCAAACAAGCCAAAGTCCCTGCAGTTTCTCGGGATATCGCAGAGTACGGTCTGTTACATCCTCAGACATCATCGAGAGGTGGGTCACGAAACTCTGCAGGACGACCACGATTGACTACCAGACGAGATGATCGCCGACTGCTTAATCTGTGCCGGAGAGACCGGGAAATGCCAACGAGCCGTCTTCGTCGTTTGTAGAGAAGACACTATGGAATCAACGTTTCCTGCCAACTGTAAATCGGAGATTGCTTCAACATGGTTACCGAGCAAAACGAATGACCAATGTCCACGC